>BJCG01002546.1:0-167163 GCA_005406145.1 Prunus yedoensis
TAGCAATTGGAATTTCACTCAAAACCTCCCAAATGACTCCCCTCCCCCACCTTATTATGAAGTTTGCCCAAGTTGAGAATCGATCCGAAATCAATAGGTGTAAGAAATTTGACAATTCAAGTTCGCACCCAGTTCGTTCCTTACAATGGAGTGGTGGTGTTTTCAATAGTTCTAGCGAATGGATTTCACTCAAACTCACCAAATGACTCCTTCCACCTTATTATGATGTTGCCCAGTTTTGGAATCGATCCGAAATCAATAGGTGTAAGAAATTGGACAATTCAAGTTCGCAACCCAGTTCGTTCAATACGTGGTGTGGTGGAGTTTTGCTTAGTTCTAAGCTATTGGATTTCACTCCAAACTCACCAAATGACTCCTCCCACCTTATTATGATGTTGCCCATTTTAGAATCGATCCGAAATCAATAGGTGTAAGAAATGGACAATTCAAGTTCGCACCCAGTTCGTTCCGTACTTGGAGTGGTTGTTTGTTTTGCTTAGTTTCTAGCGATGGATTTCACTCCAAACTCACCAAAAGACTCCTCCCACCTAATTATGATGTTGGCCCAAGTTTGGAATCGATAAAAATCTATAGGTGTAAGAAATTGAACAATTCAAGTTTGCACTCAGTTCTTTCCTACACGGAGTGGTTGGTGTTTTGCTTATTTCTAGCGATTGGATTTCACGTCAACCTCCAAACTCACCAAATACTCCTCCCACCTTATTATGATGTTGCCCAAGTTTTGGAATCGATCCGAAATCAATAGGGTAATAAATTGGACAATTCAAGTTCGCACCCAGTTCGTTCCTTAGATGGAGTGGTTGGGGTTTTGCTTAGTTCTCGAGCATTGGATTTCATCACTCAAAACTCACCAAATGACTCCTCCCACCTAATTATGATGTTGCCCAAGTTTTGGAATCGATACAAAAGCGATAGGTGTAAGAAATTGAACAATTCAAGTTGCACCCGTTCTTTCCTTACATGGAGTGGTTGGTGTTTTGCTTAGTTCTACTAGCGATTGGATTTCACTCCAAACTCTCCAAATGACTCCTTCCACCTTAATGATGTTGCCCAAGTTTGGAATCGGTCCGAAATCAATAGGTGTAAGAAATTGGACAATTCAAGTTCGCACCCAGTTCGTTCCTTACATGGAGTGGTTTGGTGTTTTCCTTAGTTTAGCGATTGGATTTCACTCCAAACTCTCCAATGAACTCCTTCCACCTTATTATGATTTGCCCAAGTTTTGGAATCGATCCGAAATCAATAGGGGCAAGAAATTGGACATTCAAGTTCGCACCCAGTTCGTTCCTTACATGGAGTGGTTGATGTTTTCAATAGTTCTAGCAATTGGATCACTCCAAACTCACCAAATGACTCCTTCCACATTATTATGAGTTGCCCAATTTTGGAGTCGATCCGAAATCAATAGGTGGTAAGAAATTGGACAATTCAAGTTCGAACCCAGTTCGTTCCTTACATGGAGTGGGTGGGTGTTTTGCTTAGTTTCTAGACATTGGAGTCACTCCAAACTAACCAATGACTCCTCCAACCTTATTATGATGTTGCCCAAGTTTTTGAATCGATCCGAAATCAATAGGTGTAAGAAATTGGACAATTCAAGTTCGCACCCAGTTCGTTCCTTACATGGAGTGGTTGGTGTTTTCATAGTTCTAGCAATTGGATTTCACTCCAAACTAACCAAATGACTCCTTCCACCTTATTATGATGTTGCCCAAGTTTTGGATTCGATCCGAAATCAATAGGTAAGAAATTGGACAATTCAAGTTCGCACCCAGTTCGTTCCTTAGATGGAGTGGTTGGTGCTTTGCTTAGTTCTAGAGATTGGATTTTCATTCAAAACTAAACCAAATGATTCCTCCCACCTATTATGTATGTTGTTGCCCAAGTTTTGGAATCGATCCGAAACAATAGGGGTAAGAAATTGGAAAATTCAAGTTCGCACGCAGTTCGTTCCTTACATGGAGTGGTTGGTGTTTTGCTTACTTCTAGCGATTGGATTTCACTCCAAAACTAACCAAATGACTACTCCCACCTAGTATTATGTTGCCCAAGTTTTGGAATCGATCCGAAATCAATAGGTGTAAAAATTGGATATTCAAGTTCGCACCCAGTTTCGTTTCTTACATGGAGTGGGTTGGTGTTTTGCTTACTTTCTAGCGATTGGATTTCACTCCAAACTTACCAAATGACTCCTCCCACCTTATTATGGGTTGCCCAAGTTTTGGAATCGATCCGAAATCAATAGGTGTAAGAAATTGGACAATTCAAGTTCGCACCCAGTTCGTTCCTTACATGGAGTGGTTGGTGTTTTTCAATAGTTCTAGCTGTTGGATTTCACTCCAAACTAACCAAATGACTCCTCCACCTTATTATGATGTTGCCCAAGTTTTGGAATCGATCCGAAATCAATAGGTGTAAGAAATTGGACAATTCAAGTTCGCACCCAATTCGTTCCTTACATGGAGTGGCTGGTGTTTTTGCTTAGTGCTAGCTATTGGATTTCACTCCAAACTAACCAATTGATTCCCACCCACCTTATTATGGATGTTGCCCAAGTTTTGGAATCGATCCGAAATCAATAGGGGTAAGAAATTGGACAATTCAAGTTCGCACCCAGTTCGTTCCTTACATGGAGTGGTTGGTGTTTTCAATAGTTCTAGGAGTTGAATTTCACTCCAAACTCACCAAATGACTCCTTCCACCTATATATGTGGCCCAAGTTTTGGAATCGATCCGAAATCAATAGGTGTAAGAAATTGGACAATTCAAGTTCGCACCCAGTTCGTTCCTTACATGGGGTGGTTGGTGTTTTCAATAGTTTCTAGCAATTGGATTTCACTCCAAAACTGACCAAATGACTCCGTCCACCTTATTATGATGTTGCCCAAGTTTTGGAATCGATCCGAAATCAATAGGTGTAAGAAATTGGACAATTCAAGTTCGCACCCAGTTCGTTTCTCAGATGGAGTGGTTGGTGTTTTGCTTAGTTCTAGAGCGATTGGATTTCACTCAAAACCCACCAAATGACTCCTCCACCTTATTATGATGTTGCCCAATTTTTGGAATTGATCCGAAATCAATAGGGGTAAGAAATGGACAATTCAAGTTCGCACCCAGTTCGTTCCTTACATGGAGTGGTTGGTGTTTTGCTTAGTTCTAGCTATTGGATTTCACTCCAAACACACCAAATGACTCGCCCCCTTATTATAAATGTTGCCCAAGTTTTGGAATCGATCCGAAATCAATAGGTGTAAGAAATTGGACAATTCAAGTTCGCACCCACAGTTCGTTCCTTAGATGGAGTGGTTGGTATTTTGCTTAGTTCTAGCGATTGGATTTCATTCAAAACTCACCAATCGACTCCTCCCACCTTATTATGATGTTGCCCAAGTTTTGGAATCGATCCGAATTCAATAGGGGTAAGAAATTGGACAATTCAAGTTCGCACCCAGTTCGTTCCTTACATGGAGTTGTTGGTGTTTTCAATAGTTCTAGCGATTGGATTTCACTCCAAACTCACCAAATGACTCCTTCCACCTTATTATGATGTTGCCAAGTTTTGGAAACGATACGAAATCAAAAGGTGTAAGAAATTGGACAATTCAAGTTCGCACCCAGTTCGTTCCTTACATGGAGTGGTTGGTGTTTTCAATAGTTCTAGCGATTGGATTTCACTGCAAGCTCACCAAATGACTCCTTCCACGTTGTTATGATGTTGCCCAAGTTTTGGAATCGATCCGAAATCAATAGGGGTAAGAAATGGACAATTCAAGTTCGCACCCAGTTCGTTCCTTACATGGATTGGTTGGTGTTTTCAATAGTTCTAGCGATTGGATTTCACTGCAAGCTCACCATATGACTCCTTCCACGTTATTATGAGTTACCCAAGTTTTGGAATCAATCCGAAATCAATAGGTGTAAGAAATTGGACAATTCAAGTTCGCACCCAGTTCGTTCCTTACATGGAGTGGTTGGTGTTTTGCTTAGTTCTAGCAATTGGTTTCACTCCGACACACCAAATGACTCCTCCCACCGTTATTATGATGTTGCCCAAGTTTTGGAATCGATCCGAAATCAATACTGGTAAGAATTTGGACAATTCAAGTTCGCACCCAGTTCGTTCCTTACATGGAGTGGTTGGTGTTTTCAATAGTTCTAGAAGCGATTGGATTTCACTGCAAGCTCACCAGATGACTCCCACGTTATTATGATGTTACCCAAGTTTTGGAATCAATCCGAAATCAATAGGTGTAAGAGATTGGACAATTCAAGTTCGCACCCAGTTCGTTCCTTACATGGAGTGGTTGGTGTTTTGCTTAGTTCTCGCTATTGGATTTCACTCCAAACTCACCAAATGACTCCTCCCCACCTTATTATGATGTTGCCCAAGTTTTTGAATCGATCCAAAATCAATAGGTGTTAAAAATTGGACAATTCAAGTTCGCACCCAGTTCGTTCCTTACATGGAGTGATTGGTGTTTTCAATAGTTCTCTAGCGATTGGATTTCACTCCAATTCCACCAAATGACTCCTCCCACCATTTTATGATGTTGCCCAAGTTTTGGAATCGATCCGAAATCAATAGGTGTAAGAAATTGGACAATTCAAGTTCGCACCCAGTTCGTTCCTTACATGGAGTGGTTGGTGTTTTGCTTAGTTCTAGCTATTGGATTTCACTCCAAACTCACCAAATGACTCCTTCCACCATATTATGATGTTTCCCAAGTTTTGGAATCGATCCGAAATCAATAGGGGTAAGAATTGGACAATTCAAGTTCGCACCCAGTTCGTTCCTTACATGGAGTGGTTGGTGTTTTCAATAGTTCTAGCGATTGGATTTCACTTCAAACTCACCAAATGACTACTTCCACTCCACCATATTATGATGTTGCCCAAGTTTGGAATCGATCCGAAATCAATAGGTGTAAGAAATTGGACATTCAAGTTCGCACCCATTCGTTCCTTACATGGAGTGGCTGGTGTTTTGCTTAGTTCTAGCTATTGGATTTCACTCCAAACTCACCAAATGACTCCTCCCACCTTATATGTTGTTGCCCAAGTTTTGGATTCGATCCGAAATCAATAGGTGTAAGAAATTGGACAATTCAAGTTCGCACCCAGTTCGTTCCCTAGATGGATTGGTTGGTGCTTTGCTTAGTTCTAGCGATTGGATTTCACTCAAAACTAACCAAATGATTCCTCCCACCTTATTATGTGTTGCCCAAGTTTTGGAATCGATCCGAAACAATAGGTGTAAGAAATTGGAAAATTCAAGTTCGCACCCTGTTCGTTCCTTACATGGAGTGGTTGGTGTTTTGCTTACTTCACTAGCGATTGGATTTCACTCCAAACTCGCCAAATGACTCCTTCCACCTTATTATGATGTTGCCCAAGTTTTGGAATCGATCCGAAATCAATAGGGGTAAGAAATTGGACAATTCAAGTTCGCACCCAGTTCGTTCCTTACATGGAGTGGTTGGTGTTTTCATAGTTCTAGCAGTTGGATTTCACTCCAAACTGACCAAATGACTCCTCCACCTTATTATGATGTTGCCCAAGTTTTGGAATCGATCCGAAATCAATAGGGGTAAGAAATTGGACAATTCAAGTTCGCACCCAGTTCGTTCCTTACATGGAGTGGTTGGTGTTTTCAATAGTTTCTAGCTGTTGGATTTCCCTCCAAACTAACCAAATGACTCCTCCCACCTTATTATGATGTTGCCCAAGTTTTGGAATCTATCCGAAATGAATAGGGGTAAGAAATTGGACAATTCAAGTTCGCACCCAGTTCGTTCCTTACATGGAGTGGTTGGTGTTTTGCTTAGTTCTAGCTATTGGATTCCACTCCAAACTCACCAAATGACTCCTTCCACCTTATTATGATGTTGCCCAAGTTTTGGAATCGATCCGAAATCAATAGGTGTAAGAAATTGGACAATTCAAGTTCGCACCCAGTTCGTTCCTTACATGGAGTGGTTGGTGTTTTGCTTAGTTCTAGCTGTTGGATTCCACTCCAAACTCCCAAATGACTCCTTCCACCTTATTATGATGTTGCCCAAGTTTTGGAATCGATCCGAAATCAACAGGTGTAAGAAATTGGACAATTCAAGTTCGCACCCATTTCGTTCCTTACATGGAGTGGTTGGTGTTTTGCTTAGTTCTAGCTATTGGATTTCACTCCAAACTCACCAAAAGACTCCTTCCACCTATTATGATGTTTCCCAAGTTTTGGAATCGATCCGAAATCAATAGGGGTAAGAAATTGGACAATTCAAGTTCGCACCCAGTTCGTTCCTTACATGGAGTGGTTGGTGTTTTGCTTAGTTTCTAGCGATTGGATTTCACTCCAAACTCTCCAAATGACTCCTCCCACCTTATTATGATGTTGCCCAAGTTTGGAATTGATCCGAAATCAATAGGGGTAAGAAATTGGACAATTCAAGTTCGCACCCAGTTCGTTCCTTACATGGAGTGGTTGGTGTGTTTTCAATAGTTCTACTAGCGATTGGATTTCACTCCAAACTCACCAAATGACTCCTTCCACCTTATATGATGTTGCCCAAGTTTTGGAATCGATCCGAAATCAATAGGTGTAAGAAATTGGACAATTCGAGTTCGCACCCAATTCGTTCCTTACATGGAGTGGCTGGTGTTTTGGCTTAGTTCTAGCTATTGGATTTCACTCCAAACTCACCAAATGACTCCTCCCACCTTATTATGTTGTTGCCCAAGTTTTGGATTCGATCCGAAATCAATAGGTGTAAGAAATTGGACAATTCAAGTTCGCACCCAGTTCGTTCCTTAGATGGAGTGGTTGGTGCTTTGTTAGTGCTAGCGATTGGATTTCACTCAAAACTAACCAAATGATTCCTCCGACCTTATTATTTTGTTGCCCAAGTTTTGGAATCGATCCGAAACAATAGGTGTAAGAAATTGGAAAATTCAAGTTCGCACCCAGTTCGTTCCTTACATGGAGTGGTTGGTGTTTTGCTTACTTCTAGCGATTGGATTTCACTCCAAACTCGCCAAATGACTCCTTCCACCTTATTATGATGTTGCCCAAGTTTTGGAATCGATCCGAAATCAATAGGGGTAAGAAATTGGACAATTCAAGTTCGCACCCAGTTCGTTCCTTACATGGAGTGGTTGGTGTTTTCAATAGTTCTCTAGCAGTTGGATTTCACTCCAAACTGACCAAATGACTCCTTCCACCTTATTATGATGTTGCCCAAGTTTTTGGAATCGATCCGAAATCAATAGGGGTAAGAAATTGGACAATTTAAGTTCGCACCCAGTTCGTTCCTTACATGGAGTGGTTGGTGTTTTCAATAGTTCTAGCTGTTGGATTTCACTCCAAACTAACCAAGACTCCTCCCACCTTATTATGATGTTGCCCAAGTTTGGAATCGATCCGAAATGAATAGGGGTAAGAAATTGGACAATTCAAGTTCGCACCCTGTTCGTTCTTTACATGGAGTGGTTGGTGTTTTTCAATAGTTCTAAGCGATTGGATTTCACTCCAAACTCACCAAATGACTCCCCACCATATTATGATGTTGCCCAAGTTTTGGAATCTATCCGAAATCAATAGGGGTAAGAAATTGGACAATTCAAGTTCGCACCCTGTTCGTTCTTTACATGGAGTGGTTGGTGTTTTCAATAGTTCTAGCGATTGGATTTCACTCCAAACTCACCAAATGACTCCTCCCACCTTATTTTTATGTTGCCCAAGTTTTGGATTCGATCCGAAATCATAGGTGTAAGAAATTGGACAATTCAAGTTCGCACCCAGTTCGTTCTTTACATGGAGTGGTTGGTGTTTTCAATAGTTTCTAGCGATTGGATTCCACTCCAATTTCACCAAATGACTCCTCCCACCTTATTATGACGTTGCCCAAGTTTTGGAATCGATCCGAAATCAATAGGTGTAAGAAGTTGGACAATTCAAGTTCGCACCCAGTTCGTTCCTTACATGGAGTGGTTGGTGTTTGCTTAGTTCTAGCTATTGGATTCCACTCCAAACTCACCAAATGACTCCTTCCACCTTATATGATGTTGCCCAAGTTTTGGAATCGATCCGAAATCAAGGTGTAAGAAATTGGACATTCAAGTTCGCACCCAGTTCGTTCCTTACATGGAGTGGTTGGTGTTTGCTTAGTTCTAGCTATTGGATTTCACTCCAAACTCACCAAATGACTCCTTCCACCTTATTATGATGTTTCCCAAGTTTTAGATCGATCCGAAATCAATAGGTAAGAAATTGGACAATTCATGTTCGCACCCTGTTCGTTCCTCACATGGAGTGGTTGGTGTTTTCAATTGTTCTAGCGATTGGATTACACTCCAAACTCACCAAATAACTCCTTCCACCTTATTATGTATGATGTTGCCCAAGTTTTGGAATCGATCCGAAATCAATAGGGGTAAGAATTGGACAATTCAAGTTCGCACCCTGTTCGTTCTTTACATGGAGTGGTTGGTGTTTTCAATAGTTATAGCGATTGGATTTTCACTCAGAACTCACCAAATGACTCCTCCCACCTTATTATGATGTTGCCCAAGTTTTGGATTCGATCCGAAATCAATAGGTGTAAGAAATTGGACAATCACGTTCGCACCCTATTCGTTCCTCACATGGAGTGGTTGGTCTTTTCAATAGTTCTAAGCGATTGGATTTCACTCCAATTTCACCAAATGACTCCTCCCACCTTATTATGATGTTGCCCAAGTTTTGGAATCGATCCGAAATCAATAGGTGTAAGAAATTGGACAATTCAAGTTCGCACCCAGTTAGTTCCTTACATGGAGTGGTTGGTGTTTTGCTTAGTTTCTAGCTATTGGATTCCACTCCAAACTCACCAAATGACTCCTTCCACCATTATGATGTTGCCCAAGTTTTGGAATCGATCCGAAATCAACAGGTGTAAGAAATTGGACAATTCAAGTTCGCACCCATTTCGTTCCTTACATGGAGTGGTTGGTGTTTTGCTTACTTCTAGCTATTGGATTTCACTCCAAACTCACCAAATGACTCCTTCCACCTTATGATGAGTTGCCCAAGTTTTAGAATCGATCCGAAATAAATAGGGTAAGAAATTGGACAATTCATGTACGCACCCTGTTCGTTCCTCACATGGAGTGGTTGGTGTTTTCAATAGTTCTAGCGATTGGATTTCACTCCAAACTCACCAAATGACTCCTTCCACCTTATTATGTTGTTTCCCAAGTTTTGGAATCGATCCGAAATCAATAGGTGTAAGAAATTGGACAATTCAAGTTCGCACCCAGTTCGTTCCTTACATGGAGTGGTCGGTGTTTTGCTTAGTTCTAGGGATTGGATTTCACTCCAAACTCACCAAATGACTCCTCCCACCTTATTATGATGTTGCCCAAGTTTTGGAATCGATCCGAAATCAATAGGGGTAAGAAATTTGACAATTCAAGTTCGCACCCAGTTCGTTCCTTACATGGAGTGGTTGGTGTTTTCAATAGTTCTAGCAATTGGATTTCACTCCAAACTCACCAAATGACTCCTTCCACCTTATGATGATGTTGCCCAAGTTTTGGAATCGATCCGAAATCAATAGGGGTAAGAAATTGGACAATTCAAGTTCGCACCCAGTTCGTTCCTTACGTGGAGTGGTTGGTATTTTCAATAGTTCTAGCAATTGGAATTCACTCCAAACTCACCAAATGACTCCTTCCACCTTATTATGATATTGCCCAAGTTTTGGAATCGATCCGAAATCAATAGGGGTAAGAAATTGGACAATTCAAGTTCGCACCCAGTTCGTTCCTTACATGGAGTGGTTGGTGTTTTCAATAGTTCTAGCAATTGGATTTCACTCCAAACTCACCAAATGACTCCTTCCACCTTATGACGATGTTGCCCAAGTTTTGGAATCGATCCGAAATCAATAGGGGTAAGAAATTGGACAATTCAAGTTCGCACCCAGTTCGTTCCTTACGTGGAGTGGTTGGTATTTTCAATAGTTCTAGCAATTGGAATTCACTCCAAACTCACCAAATGACTCCTTCCACCTTATTATTATGTTGACCAAGTTTGGAATCGATCCGAAATCAATAGGAGTAAGAAATTGGACAATTCATGTTCGCACCCAGTTCATTCCTTACATGGAGTGGTTGGTGTTTTGCTTACTTCTAGCTAGTGGATTTCACTCCAAACTCACCAAATGACTCCTTCCACCTATTATGATGTTTTCCAAAGTTTTAGAATCGATCCGAAATAATAGGTGTAAGAATTGGACAATTCATGTTCGCACCCTGTTCGTTCCTCACATGGAGTGGTTGGTGTTTTCAATAGTTCTAGCGATTGGATTTCACTCCAAAACTCACCGAATGACTCCTTCCACCTTATTATTGATGTTGCCCAAGTTTTGGATTCGATCCGAAATCAACAGGTGTAAGAAATTGGACAATTCAAGTTCGCACCCAGTTCGTTCCTTACATGGAGTGGTTGGTGCTTCGCTTAGTTCTAGAGATTGGATTTCACTCCAAACTAACCAAATGACTCCCCCCACCTTATGATGATGTTGCCCAAGTTTTGGAATCAATCCGAATCAACAGGTGTAAGAAAATTGGCCAATTCAAGTTCGCACCCAGTTCGTTCCTTACATGGATGTGTTGGTGGTTTGCTTACTTCTAGCTATTGGATTTCACTCCAAACTCACCAAATGACTCCTTCCACCTTATTATGATGTTTCCAAGTTTTAGAATCGATCTAAATAAATAGTGTAAGAAATTGGACAATTCAAGTTCGCACCCTGTTCGTTCTTACATGGAGTGGTTGGTGTTTTCAATAGTTCTCTAGCGATTGGATTTCACTCCAAACTCACAAATGACTCCTCCCACCTTATTTTTATGTTGCCCAAGTTTTGGATTCGATCCGAAATCAATAGGTGTAAGAAAATGGACAATTCAAGTTCGCACCCAGTTCGTTCCTTAGATGGAGTGGTGGTGCTATGCTTAGTTCTAGCGATTGGATTTCACTCAAAACTCACGAATGACTTCCTCCACCTTATTATGATGTTGCCCAAGTTTTGGAATCGATCCGAAACAATAGGTGTAAGAAATTGGATAATTCAAGTTCGAACCCAGTTCGTTCCATACATGGAGTGGTTGGTGTTTTGCTTAGTTCTAGCGATTGGATTTCACTCCAAACTAACCAAATGACTCCTCCCACCTTATTATGATGTTGCCCAAGTTTTGGAATTGATCCGAAATCAATAGGTGTAAGAAATTGGATAATTCAAGTTCCCACCCAGTTCGATCCTTACATGGAGTGGTTGGTGTTTTGCTTAGTTCTAGCGATTGGATTTCACTCCAAACTCTCCAATGACTCCTCCCACCTTATTATGATGTTGCCCAAGTTTTGGAATCGATCCGAAATCAATAGGTGTAAGAAATTGGATAATTCAAGTTCGCACCCAGTTCGTTCCTTACATGGAGTGGTTGGTTGTTTTTGCTTAGTTCTAGCGATTGATTTCACTCCAAACTCCCCAAATGACTCCTCCCACCTTATTATGATGTTGCCCAAGTTTGGAATCGATCCGAAATCAATAGGTGTAAGAAATTGGATAATTCAAGTTCGCACCCAGTTCGTTCCTTACATGGAGTGGTTTGGTGTTTTGCATAGTTCTAGCGATTGGATTTCACTCCAAACTCTCCAAATGACTCCTCCCACCTTATTATGATGTTGCCCAAGTTTTGGAATCGATCCGAAATCAATAGGGGTAAGAAATGGACAATTCAAGTTCGCACCTAGTTCGTTCCTTACATGGAGGTTGGGTTGGTGTTTTCAAAAGTTCTAGCAGTTGGATTTCACTCCAAACTCACCAAATGACTCCTTCCACCTATTATGATGTTGCCCAAGTTTTGGAATCGATCCGAACTCAATAGGGGTAAGAAATTGGACAATTCAAGTTCGCACCCAGTTCGTTCCTTACATGGAGTGGTTGGTATTTTCAATAGTTCTAGCAATTGGAATTCACTCCAAAACTCACCAAATGACTCCTTCCACCTTATTATGATGTTGACCAAGTTTGGAATCGATCCGAAATCAATTGGTGTAGGAAATTGGACAATTCAAGTTCGCACCCAGTTCATTCCCTACATCGCACCCTGTTCGTTCCTTACATGGAGTGGTTGGTGTTTTCAATAGTTCTAGCGACTGGATTTCACTCAAACTCACCAAATGACTCCCACAACCTTTTATGATGTTGCCCAAGTTTTGGAATCCATCTGAAAATCAATAGGTGTAAAAATTGGACAATTCATGTTCGCATCCTGTTCCTTCCTCACATGGAGTGGTTGGTGTTTTCAAACGTTCTAGCTATTGGATTTCACTCCAAACTAACCGAATGACTCCTCCCACCTTATTATGATGTTGCCCAAGTTTTGGAATCCATCCGAAATCAATGGTGTAAGAAATTGGCCATTTCAAGTTCGCACCCAGTTCGTTCCTTACAAGGAGTGGTTGGTGTTTTGCTTAGTTCTAGCGATTGGATTTCACTCAAAACTCACCAAATGACTCCTCCCACCTTATTATGATGTTGCCCAGTTTTGGAATCGATCCGAAATCAATTGGTGTAAGAATTGGACCAATTCAAGTCGCACCCAGTTCGTTCCTTACATGGAGTGCTTGGTGTTTTGCTTAGTTTTAGCTATTGGATTTCACTCCAAACTAACCAAATGACTCCTCCCACCTTATTATGATGTTGCCCAAGTTTTGGAATCGATCCGAAATCAATTGGTGTAAGAAATTGGACAATTCAAGTTCACACCCAGTTCATTCCCTACATCGCACCCTGTTCGTTCCTTACATGGAGTGGTAGGTGTTTTCAATAGTTCTAGAGATTGGATTTCACTCCAAACTCACCAAATGACTCCTTCCACCTTATTATGCTGTTGCCCAAGTTTTTGGAATCAATACGAAATCAATAGGTGTAAGAAATTGGACAATTCAAGTTTGCACCCAGTTCATTCCCTACATCGCACCCTGTTCATTCCTTACATGGAGTGGTTGGTGTTTTCGATAGTTCTAGAGATTGGATTTCACTCCAAACTCACCCAAATGACTCCTTCCACCTTATTATGCTGTTGCCCAGTTTTGGAATCAATACGAAATCAATAGGTGTAAGAAATTGGACAATTCAAGTTCGCACCCAGTTCGTTCCTTACATGTAGTGGTTGGTGTTTTCAATAGTTCTAGCGATTGGATTTCGCTGCAAACTCACCAAAGACTCCTTCCACGTTATTATGATGTTACCCAAGTTTTGGAATCAATCCGAAATCAATAGGTGTAAGAAATTGGACAATTCAAGTTCGCACCCTGTTCGTTCCTTACAGGGAGTGGTTGTTGTTTTGCTTAGTTCTAGCGATTGGATTTCACTCAAAACTCACCAAATGACTCCTCCACCTTATTATGATGTTGCCTAAGTTTTGGAATCGATCCGAATCAATAGGTGTAAGAAATTGGACAATTCAAGTTCGCACCCAGTTCGTTTCTTAGATGGAGGGGTTGGGGTTTTGCTTAGTTCTAGCGATTGGATTTCACTCAAAACTCACGAAATGACTCCTCCACCTTATTATGATGTTGCCCAAGTTTTGGAATCGATCCGAAATCAATAGGGTGTAAGAAATTGGACAATTCAAGTTCGCACCCTGTTCGTTCCTTACATGGAGTGGGTTGTTGTTTTGCTTAGTTCTAGCTGTTGGATTTCACTCCAAACTAACCGAATGACTCCTCCCACCTTATTATGATGTTGCCCAAGTTTTGGAATCGATCCGAAATCAATAGGTGCAAGAAATTGGCCAATTCAAGTTCGCACCCAGTTCGTTTCTTAGATGGAGTGGTTGGTGTTTTGCTTACTTCTAGCGATTGGAATTTTACTCCAAACTAACCAAATGACTACTCCCACTTATTATGATGTTGCCCAAGTTTTGGAATCCATCCGAAATCAATAGGTGTAAGAAATTGGACAATTCATGTTCGCACCCTGTTCGTTCCTCACATGCCAGTGGTTGGTATTTTCAATAGTTCTAGCGATTGGATTTCACTCCAAACTCACCGAATGACTCCTTCCACCTTGTTATGATGTTTTCCAAGTTTTGGAATTGATCCGAAATCAATAGGTGTAAGAAATTGGACAATTCAAGTTCGTACCCAGTTCGTTCCTTACATGGAGTGGTTGGTGTTTTGCTTAGTTCTAGCGACTGGATTTAACTCAAAACTAACCAAATGACTCCTCCCACCATATTATGATGTTGCCCAAGTTTTGGAATCGATCCGAAATCAATTGGTGTAAGAAATTGGACAATTCAAGTTCGCACCCAGTTCGTTCCATACATGGAGTGGTTGGTGTTTTGCTTAGTTCTAGCAATTGGATTTCACTCAAAACTCACCAAATGACTCCTCCCACCTTATTATGATGTTGCCCAAGTTTTGGAATCGATCCGAAATCAATTGGTGTAAGAAATTGGACAGTTCAAGTTCGCACCCAGTTCGTTCCTTACATGGAGTGCTTGGTGTTTTGCTTAGTTTTAGCTACTGGATTTCACTCCAAACTAACCAAATGACTCCTCCCACCTTATTATGATGTTGCCCAAGTTTTGGAATTGATCCGAAATCAATAGGTGTAAGAAATTGGACAATTCAAGTTCGCACCAGTTCATTCCCTACATCGCACCCTGTTCGTTCCTTACATGGAGTGGTTGGTGTTTTCAATAGTTCTAGCGACTGGATTTCACTCAAAACTCACCAAATGACTCCTCCCACCTATTATGCTGTTGCCCAAGTTTTGGAATCGATCCGAAATCAATTGGTGTAAGAAATTGGACAATTCAAGGTTCGCACCCCAGTTCGTTCCTCACATTGAGTGGTTGGTGTTTTCAATAGTTCTTGCGATTGGATTTCACTCAAAACTCACCAAATGACTCCTCCCACGTTATTATGTTGTACCCAAGTTTTGGAATCAATCCGAAATCAATAGGTGTAAGAAATTGGACAATTCAAGTTCGCACCCTGTTCGTTCCGTACATGGAGTGGTTGGTGTTTTGCTTAGTTCTAGCTATTGGATTTCACTCCAAACTAACCGAATGACTCCTCCCACCTTATTATGATGTTGCCCAAGTTTTGGAATCGATTCGAAATCAATAGGTGTAAGAAATTGGACAATTCAAGTTCGCACCCAGTTCGTTTCTTAGATGGAGTGGTTGGTGTTTTGCTTAGTTCTAGCGATTGGATTTCACTCAAAACTCACCAAATGACTCTTCCCACGTTATTATGATATACCCAGTTTTGGAATCAATCCGAAATCAATAGGTGTAAGAAATTGGACAATTCAAGTTCGCACCCTGTTCGTTCCTTACATTGAGTGGTTGGTGTTTTGCTTAGTTCTAGCAATTGGATTTCACTCCAAACTAACCGAATGACTCCTCCCACCTTATTATGATGTTGCCCAAGTTTTGGAATCGATCCGAAATCAATAGGTGTAAGAAATTGGACAATTCAAGTTCGCACCCAGTTCGTTTCTTAGATGGAGTGGTTGGTGTTTTGCTTAGTTCTAGCGATTGGATTTCACTCAAAACTCACAAAATGACTCCTCCCATCTTATTATGATGTTGCCCAAGTTTTTGAATCGATCCGAAATCAATAGGTGTAAGAAATTGGACAATTCAAGTTCGCACCCAGTTCGTTCCTTACATGGAGTGGTTGGTGTTTTGCTTAGTTCTAGCGATTGGATTTCACTCCAAACTAACCAAATGACTCCTCCCACCTTATTATGATGTTGCCCAAGTTTTGGAATCGATCCGAAATCAATAGGTGTAAGAAATTGGACAATTCAAGTTCGTACCCAGTTCGTTCCTTACATGGAGTGGTTGGTGTTTTGCTTAGTTCTAGCGATTGGATTTCACTCAAAACTAACCAAATGACTCCTCCCACCTTATTATGATGTTGCTCAAGTTTTGGAATCGATCCGAAATCAATAGGGGTAAGAAATTGGACAATTCAAGTTCGCACCCAGTTCATTCCTTACATTGAGTGGTTGGTGTTTTCAATAGTCTAGCGATTGGATTTGACTCCAAACTCCCCAAATGACTCCCCCCACCTTATTATGATGTTGCCCAAGTTTTGGAATCGATCCGAATCAATAGGTGTAAGAAATTGGACAATTCAAGTTCGCACCCAGTTCGTTCCTTACGTGGAGTGGTTGTTGTTTTCCATAGTTCTAGCTATTGGCTTTCACTCAAAACTAACAAAATGACTCATCCCACCTTATTATGAGGTTGCCCAAGTTTTGGAATCGATCCGAAATCAATAGGTGTAAGAAATTGAACAATTCAAGTTCGCACCCAGTTCGTTCCTTACAAGGAGTGGTTGGGTTTTGCTTAGTTCTAGCTATTGGATTTCACTCCAAAGTAGCCAAATGACTCCTCCCACCTTATTATGATGTTGCCCAAGTTTGGAATCGATCCGAAATCAACGGGGGTAAGAAATTGGACAATTCAAGTACACACCCAGTTCGTTCCTTACATGGAGTGGTTGGTGTTTTGCTTAGTTCTAGCGACTGGATTTACTCAAAACTAACCAAATGACTCCTCCCACCATATTATGATGTTGCCCAAGTTTTGGAATCGATCCGAAATCAATTGGTGTAAGAAATTGGACAATTCAAGTACACACCCAGTTCATTCCTTACATGGAGTGGTTGGTGTTTTCGATAGTTCTAGAGATTGGATTTCACTCCAACTCACCAAATGACTCCTTCCACCTTATTATGCTGTTGCCCAAGTTTTGGAATCAATACGAAATCAATAGGTGTAAGAAATTGGACAATTCAAGTTCGCACCCAGTTCGTTCCTTACATGTAGTGGTTGGTGTTTCAATAGTTCTAGCGATTGGATTTCGCTGCAAACTCACCAAATGACTCCTTCCACGTTATTATGATGTTACCCAAGTTTTGGAATCAATCCGAAATCAATAGGTGTAAGAAATTGGACAATTCAAGTTCGCACCCAGTTCGTTCCTTACATGGAGTGGTTGGTGTTTTCAATAGTTCTAGCGATTGGATTTCACTGCAAACTCACAAATGACTACTTCCACGTTATTATGATGTTACCCAAGTTTTGGAATCAATCCGAAATCAATAGGTGTAAGAATTGGACAATTCAAGTTCGCACCTTGTTCGTTCCTTACATGGAGTGGTTGGTGTTTGCTTAGTTCTAGCGATTGGATTTCACTCAAAACTCACCAAACGACTCTCCCACCTTATTATGATCTTGCCCAAGTTTTGGAGTCGATCCGAAATCAATAGGTGTAAGAAATTGGACAATTCAAGTTCGCACCCAGTTCGTTTCTTAGATGCAGTGGTTGGTGTTTTGCTTAGTTCTAGCGATTGGAATTTAGTCCAAATTAACAAATGACTACTCCCACCTTATTATGATGTTGCCCAAGTTTTGGAATCGATCCGAAATCAATAGGGTAAGAAATTGGACAATTCATGTTCGCACCCTGTTCGTTCCTCACATGGAGTGGTTGGTGTTTTCAATAGTTCTAGCGATTGGATTTCACTCCAAACTCACCAAAATGACTCCTTCCACGTTATTATGATGTTACCCAAGTTTTGGAATCAATCCGAAATAAATAGGTGTAAGAAATTGGACAATTCAAGTTCGCACCCTGTTCGTTCATTACATGGAGTGGTTGGTGTTTTTGCTTAGTTCTAGCGATTGGATTTAACTCCAAACTCACCAAATGACTCCTCCCACCTTATTATGACGTTGCCCAAGTTTTGGAATCGATCCGAAATCAATAGGGGAAAGAAATTGCACAATTCAAGTTCGCACCCAGTTCGTTCCTTATATGGAGTGGTTGGTGTTTTCAATAGTTCTAGCGATTGGATTTCACTCCACACTCACCAATGACTCCTCCCACCTTATTATGACGTTGGCCAAGTTTTGGAATCGATCCGAAATCAATAGCTGTAAGAAATTGGACAATTGAAGTTCGCACCCAGTTCGTTCCTTACATGGAGTGGTTGGTGTTTTGCTTAGTTCTAGCGATTGGATTTCACTCAAACTCACCAAATGACTCCTCCCACCTTAATATGATGTTGCCCAAGTTTTGGAATCGATCCAAAATCAATAGGGGTAAGAAATTGGACAATTCAAGTTCGCACCCAGTTCGTTCCTTACATGGAGTGGTTGGTGTTTTCAATAGTTTCTAGCGATTGGATTTCACTCCAAACTCACCAAATGACTCCTCCCACCTTACTATGACGTTGCCCAAGTTTTTGGAATCGATCCGAAATCAATAGGTGTAAGAAATTGGACAATTGAAGTTCGCACCCAGTTCGTTCCTTACATGGAGTGGTTGGTGTTTTGCTTAGTTCTAGCGATTGGATTTCACTCCAAATTCACCAAATGACTCCTCCACCTTATTATGATGTTGCCCAAGTTTTGGAATCGATCCAAAATCAATAGGGGTAAGAAATTGGACAATTCAAGTTCGCACCCAGTTCGTTCCTACATGGAGTGCTTGGTGTTTTCAATAGTTCTAGCGATTGGATTTCACTCCAAACTCACCAAATGACTCCTCCCACCTTACTATGACGTTGCCCAAGTTTTGGAATCGATCCGAAATCAATAGGTGTAAGAAATTGGACAATTGAAGTTCGCACCCAGTTCGTTCCTTACATGGAGTGGTTGGTGTTTTCAATAGTTCTAGCGATTGGATTTCACTCCAACTCACCAAATGACTCCTCCCACCTTATTATGATGTTGCCCCAGTTTTGGAATCGATCCGAAATCAATAGGTGTAAGAAATTGGACAATTCAAGTTCGCACCCAGTTCGTTCCTTACGTGGAGTGGTTGTTGTTTTCCATAGTTCTAGCTATTGGCTTTCACTCAAAACTAACCAAATGACTCATCCCACCTTATTATGAGGTTGCCCAAGTTTTGGAATCGATCCGAAATCAATAGGTGTAAGAAATTGAACAATTCAAGTTCGCACCCAGTTCGTTCCTTACAAGGAGTGGTTGGGTTTTGCTTAGTTCTAGCTATTGGATTTCACTCCAAAGTAGCCAAATGACTCCTCCCACCTTATTATGATGTTGCCCAAGTTTTGGAATCGATCCGAAATCAACGGGGGTAAGAAATTGGACAATTCAAGTACACACCCAGTTCGTTCCTTACATGGAGTGGTTGGTGTTTTCAACAGTTCTAGGGATTGGATTTCATTCCAAAACTCACGAAATGACTCCTCCCACCTTATTATGATGTTGCCCAAGTTTTGGAATCGATCCGAAATCAATAGGGGTAAGAAATTGGACAATTCAAGTTCGCACCCAGTTCGTTCCTTAGATGGAGTGGTTGGTGTTTTGCTTAGTTCTAGCAATTGGATTTCACTCAAAACTCACCAAATGACTCCTCCCACCTTATTATCATGTTGCCCAAGTTTTGGAATCGATCCGAAATCAATAGGTGTAAGAAATTGGACAATTCATGTTCGCACCCTGTTCGTTCCTCACATGGAGTGGTTGGTGTTTTCAATAGTTCTAGCGATTGGATTTCACTCCAAACTCACCAATGGCTCCTTCCACCTTATTATGATGTTTCCCAACTTTTGGAATCGATCCGAAATCAATAGGTGTAAGAAATTGGACATTCAAGTTCGCACCCAATTCGTTCCTAACAGGGAGTGGTTGGTGTTTTGCTTAGTTCTAGCTATTGGATTTCACTCCAAACTCACCAAATGACTCCTCCCACCTTATTATGATGGTGCCCATGTTTTGGAATCGATCCGTATTCAACAGGGTAAGAAATTGGACAATTCAAGTTCGCACCCAGTTCGTTCCTCACATGGAGTGGTTGGTGTTTTCAATAGTTCAAGCGATTGGATTTCACTCCAAACTCACCAAATGACTCCTTCCACCTTATTATGATGTTGCCCAAGTTTTGGAATCGATCCGAAATCAATAGGTGTAAGAAATTGGACAATTCAAGTCGCACCCAGTTCGTTCCTTACATGGAGTGGTTGGTGTTTTTGCTTAGTTCTAGCGATTGGATTTCATTCCAAACTCACCAAATGACTCCTCCCACCTTATTATATGTTGCCCAAGTTTTGGAATCGATCCGAATCAACAGGTGTAAGAAATTGGACAATTCAAGTTCGCACACAGTTCGTTCCTTACAGGGAGTGGTTGGTGTTTTCCGTAGTTCTAGCTATTGGATTTCACTCCAAACTCACCAAATGACTCCTTCCACCTTATTATGTTGTTGCCCAAGTTTTGGAATCGATCCGAAATCAATAGGTTTAAGAATTGGACATTCAAGTTCGCACCCAGTTTCGGTCCTTACGTGGAGTGGTTGGTGTTTTCCATAGTTTCTAGCTATTGGCTTTCACTCAAAACTAACCAAATGACTCATCCCACCTTATTATGATGTTGCCCAGTTTTGGAATCGATCCGAAATCAATAGGTGTAAGAAATTGAACAATTCAAGTTCGCACCCAGTTCGTTCCTTACAAGGAGTGGTTGGGGTTTTGCTTAGTTCTAGCTATGGATTTTCTCCAAAGTAACCAAATGACTCCTCCCCCTTATTATGATGTTGCCCAAGTTTTGGACTCGATCCGAAATCAACGGGGTAAGAAATTGGACAATTCAAGTATCACACCAGTTCTGTTCCTTACATTGAGTGGTTGTGTTTTCAACAGTTCTAGCGATTGGATTTCATTCCAAACGCACCAAATGACTCCTCCCACCTTATTATGATGTGTGCCCAAGTTGGAATCGATCCGAAATCAATAGGGGTAAGAAATGGACAATTCAAGTTCGCACACATGCTTCGTTCCTTAGATGGAGTGGTTGGTGTTTTGCTTAGTTCTAGCAATTGGATTTTCACTCAAAAACTCACCAAATGACTCCTCCCACCTTATTATCATGTTGCCCAAGTTTTGGAATCGATCCGAAATCAATAGGTGTAAGAAATTTGGACAATTCATGTTCGCACCTGTTCGTTTCCTCACATGGAGTTGGTTGGTGTTTTCAATAGTTCTAGCGATTGGATTACACTCAAAAACTCACCAAATGACTCCTTCCACCTTATTATGCTGTTTCCCAAGTTTTGGATCAATCCGAAATCAATAGGGGTAAGAAAACGGACAATTGAAGTTCGCACCCAGTTCGTTTCTTACATGGAGTGGTTGGTGTTTCAATAGTTCTAGCGATTGGATTTCACTCCAAACTCACCAAATGACTCCTTCCACCTTATTATGATGTTGCCCAAGTTTTGGAATCGATCCGAAATCAATAGGTGTAAGAAATTGGACAATTCAAGTTCGCACACAGTTCGTTCCTTACATGGAGTGGTTGGTGTTTTGCTTAGTTCTAGCAATTGGATTTCATTCCAACTCACCAAATGACTCCTCCACCTTATTATGATGTTGCCCAAGTTTTGGAATCGATCCGAAATCAACAGGTGTAAGAAATTGGACAATTCAAGTTCGCACCCAGTTCGTTCCTTACAGGGAGTGGTTGGTGTTTTCCGTAGTTCTAGCTATTGGATTTCACTCCAAACTCACCAAATGACTCCTCCCACCTTATTATGATGTTGCCCAAGTTTTGGAATCGATCCGAAATCAATAGGTGTAAGAAATTGGACAATTCAAGTTCGCACCCAATTCGTTCCTTACATGGAGTGGTTGGTGTTTTCAATAGTTCTAGCGATTGGATTTCACTCCAACTCACCAAATGACTCCTTCCACCGTATTATGACGTTGCCCAAGTTTTGGAATCGATCCGAAATCAATAGGTGTAAGAAATTGGACAATTCAAGTTTACACCCAGTTCGTTCCTTACATGGAGTGGTTGGTCTTTTGCTTAGTTCTAGCGATTGGATTTCATTCCAAACTCACCAAATGACTCCTCCCACCTTATTATGATGTTGCCCAAGTTTGGAATCGATCCGAAAATCAACAGGTGTAAGAAATTGGACAATTCAAGTTCGCTACCCAGTTCGTTCCTTACATGGAGTGGTTCGTCTTTGCTTAGTTCTAGCGATTGGATTTCATTCCAAACTCACCAAATGACTCCTCCCACCTTATTATGATGTTGCCCAAGTTTTGGAATCGATCCGAAGTCAATAGGTGTAAGAAATTGGACAATTCAAGTTCGCACCCAGTTCGTTCCTTACATGGAGTGGTTGGTGTTTTGCTTAGTTCTAGCTATTGGACTTCACTCCAAACTAACCAAATGACTCCTCCCACCTTATTATGACGTTGCCCAAGTTTTGGAATCGATCCGAAATCAATAGGTGTAAGAAATTGGACAATTCAAGTTCGCACCCAGTTCGTTCCTTACATGGAGTGGTTGGTGTTTTGCTTAGTTCTAGCTATTGGATTTCACTCCAAACTAACCAAATGACTCCTCCCACCTATTATGATGTTGCCCAAGTTTTGGAATCGATCCGAAATCCATAGGGTAAGAAATTGGACAATTCAAGTTCGACCCAGTTCGTGTCCTTACATGGAGTGGTTGGTGTTTCATCAACAGTTTTTAGCGATTTGGTATTTCACTCCAAACTCACCAAATACTCCCTCCCACCTTATTATGAGTTGCCCAAGTTTTGGATCGATCCATCCGAAATCAATAGGTGTAAGAAATTGGACAATCAAGTTTGCACCCAGTTCGTTCCTTACGTGGAGTGGTTGTGTTTTCCATGTTCTAGTATTCGATTCACTTCAAAATCCCCAAATTACTCCGTCCCACACCTTATTATGACGTTGCCCAGTTTTGGAACGATCCGAAATCATAGGGGTAAGAAATTGGACAATTCAAGTTTCCACCCAGTTCGTTCCTTAATGGAGTGGTTGGTGTTTTCAATAGTTTTAGCGATTGGATTTCACTCCAAACTCCCCAAATGACTCCTCCGACCTTATTATGACGTTTCCCAAGTTTTGGAATCGATCCGAAATCAATAGTGTAGAAATTGGACAATTCAGTTCGCACCCAGTTCGTTCCTTACATGGAGTGGTTGGTGTTTTGCTTAATGCTAGCGAGTGGATTTCATTCCAAACTCACCAAATGACTCCTCCCACCTTATTTGATTGTGCCCAAGTTTGGGAATCGATCCGAAATCAATAGGGGTAAGAAATTGGACAATTCAAGTTCGCACCCAGTTCGTTCCTTACATGGAGTGGTTGGTGTTTTCAATAGTTCTAGCGATTGGATTTGACTCAAACTCACCAAATGACTCCTTCCACCTTATTATGATGTTGCCCAAGTTTGGATCGATCCGAAATCAAAAGGTGTAAGAAATTGGGACAATTCAAAGTTCGCACCCAGGTTCGGTCCTTACATGGAGTGGTTGGTGGTTTTGCTTAGTTCTACTAGCGATTGGATTTCATTCCAAAACTCACCAAATGACTCCTCCACCTTATTATGATGTTGCCCAAGTTTTGGAATCGATCCGAAATCAACAGGTGTAAGAAATTGGACAATTCAAGTTCGCACCCAGTTCGTTCCTTACAGGGAGTGGGTTGGTGTTTTCCGTAGTTCTAGCTATTGGATTTCACTCCAAACTCACCAAATGACTCCTCCCACCTTATTATGATGTTGCCCAAGTTTTGGAATCGATCCGAAATCAATAGGTGTAAGAAATTGGACATTCAAGTTCGCACCCAATTCGTTCCTTACGTGGAGTGGTTGGTGTTTTCAATAGTTCTAGCGATTGGATTTCACTCCAAACTCACCAAATGACTCCTTCCACCGTATTATGACGTTGCCCAAGTTTTGGAATCGATCCGAAATCAATAGGTGTAAGAAATTGGACAATTCAAGTTACACCCAGTTCGTTCCTTACGTGGAGTGGTTGGTCTTTTGCTTAGTTCTAGCGATTGGATTTCATTCCAAACTCACCAAATGACTCCTCCCACCTTATTATGATGTTGCCCAAGTTTTGGAATCGATCCGAAATCAATAGGTGTAAGAAATTGGACAATTCAAGTTCGCACCCAGTTCGTTCCTTACATGGAGTGGTTGGTGTTTTGCTTAGTTCTAGCTATTGGATTTCACTCCAAATTCACCAAATGACTCCTTCCACCTTATTATGTTTTGCCCAAGTTTGGAATCGATCCGAAATCAATAGGTGTAAGAAATTGGACAATTCAAGTTCGCACCCTGTTCGTTCCTTACATGGAGTGGTTGGGTGTTTGAATAGTTCTACTAAGCGATTGGATTTCACTCCAAATTCACCAAATGACTCCTTCCACCTTATTATGTTGTTGCCCAAGTTTTGGAATCGATCCAAAATCAATAGGTGTAAGAAATTGGACAATTCAAGTTCGCACCCAGTTTCGTTCCTTACATGGAGTGGTTGGTGTTTTGCTTAGTTCTAGCTATTGGATTTCACTCCAAACTAACCAAATGACTCCTCCCACCTTATTATGATTTGCCCAAGTTTTGGAATCGATCCGAAATCAATAGGGTAAGAAATTGGACAATTCAAGTTCGCAACCAGTTCGTTCCTTACATGGATTGGTTGGTGTTTTCAATAGTTTTAGCGATTGGATTTCACTCCAAACTCACCAAATGACTCCTCCACCTTATTACGATGTTGCCCAAGTTTTGGAATCGATCCGAAATCAATAGGTTAAGAAATTGGACAATTCAAGTTCGCACCCAGTTCGTTCCTTACGTGGAGTGGTTGGTGTTTTCCATAGTTCTAGCTAGTATCGATTTCACTCCAAAATCCCCAAATGACTCGTCCCACCTTATTATGACGTTGCCCAAGTTTGGAATCGATCCGAAATCATAGGGGTAAGAAATTGGACAATTCAAGTTTCCACCCAGTTCGTTCCTTACATGGAGTGGTTGGTGTTTTCAATAGTTTTAGCGTTTGGATTTCACTCCAACTCCCCAAATGACTCCTCCGACCTTATTATGACGTTTCCCAAGTTTTGGAATAGATCCGAAATCAATAGGTGTAAGAAATTGGACAATTCAAGTTCGCACCCAGTTCGTTCCTTACATGGAGTGGTTGGTGTTTTGCTTAATTCTAGCGATTGGATTTCATTCCAAACTCACCAAATGACTCGTCCACCTTATTATGATGTTGCCCAAGTTTGGAGATCGATCCGAAATCAATAGGGGTAAGAATTGGACAATTCAAGTTCGCACCCAGTTCGTTCCTTACATGGAGTGGTTGGTGTTTTCAATAGTTCTAGCGATTGGATTTGACTCCAAACTCACCAAATGACTCCTTCCACCTTATTATGATGTTGCCCAAGTTTTGGAATCGATCCGAAATCAAAAGGTGTAAGAAATTGGACAATTCAAGTTCGCACCCAGTTCGTTCCTTACATGGAGTGGTTGGTGTTTTGCTTAGTTTCTAGCGATTCGATTTAACTCCAAACTCACCAAATGACTCCTCCCACCTTATTATGACGTTGCTCAAGTTTTGGAATCGATCCAAATCAATAGGTGTAAGAAATTGGACAATTCAAGTTCGCACCCAGTTCGTTCCTTACGTGGAGTGGTTGGTGTTTTTCATAGTTCTAGCTATTGGATTTCACTCCAAACTCACCAAATGACTCGTCCCACCTTTATTATGACGTTGCCCAAGTTTTGGAATCGATCCGAAATCAATAGTGGTAAGAAATTGGACAATTCAAGTTCGCACCCAGTTCGTTCCTTACGTGGAGTGGTTGGTGTTTCCATAGTTCTACTATTGGCTTTCACTCAAAAACTCACCAAATGACTCTCCCACCCTATTATGATGTTGCCAAGTTTTGGAATCGATCCGAAATCAATAGGTGCAAGAAATTGGACAATTCAAGTTCGCACCCAGTTCGTTCCTTAGATGGACTGGTTGGTCTTTTGCTTAGTTCTAGCGATTGGATTTCTCTCAAAACTCACCAAATGACTCCTCCCACCTTATTATGATGTTGCCCAAGTTTTGAATCGATCCGAAATCAATAGGTTGTAAGAAATTGGACAATTCAAGTTCGACCTAGTTCGTTCCTTACATGGAGTGGTTGGTCTTTTGCTTAGTTCTAGCGATTGGATTTCACTCAAAAACTAACCAAATGACTCCTCCCACCTTATTATGATGTTGCCCAAGTTTGGAATCGATCCCGAAATCAATAGGTGTAAGAAATTGGACAATTCAAGTTCGACCCAGTTCGTTCCTTACGTGGAATGGTTGGTGTTTCCATAGTTCTAGCTATGTCTTTCACTCAAAACTAACCAAAAATGACTCCTCCCACCTTATTATGATGTTGCCCAAGTTTTGAATCGATCCGAAATCAATAGGTGTAAGAAATTGGACAATTCAAGTTCGCACCCAGTTCGTTCCTTACATGGAGTGGTTGGTGTTTTGCTTAGTTCTAGCGATTGGATTTCACTCCAAACTCACCAATGACGCCTTCCACCTTATTATGATTGTTGCCCAGTTTGGAATCGATCCGAATCAACGGGGGTAAGAAATTGGACATTCAAGATCGCACCCAGTTCGTTCCTTACATGGAGTGGTTGGTGTTTTGCTTAGTTCTAGCAATTGGATTTCACTCCAAACTAACCAAAAGACTCGTCCACCTTATTATGATGTGCCCCAGGTTTGGAATCGATCCGAAATCAACGGGGGTAAGAAATTGGACAATTCAAGTACGCACCCAGTTCGTTCCTTACATGGAGTGGTTGGTGTTTTCAATAGTTCTAGCGATTGGATTTCATTCCAAACTCACCAAATGACTCCTCCCACCTTATTATGATGTTGCAAAAGTTTTGAATGGATCCGAATCAATAGGGGTAAGAAATTGGACAATTCAAGTTCGCCCCAGTTCGTTCCTTACATGGAGTGGTTGGTGTTTTCAATAGTTCTAGCGATTGGATTTCACTCCAAACTTTCCAAATGACTCCTTCCACCTTATTATGATGTGGCCTTGTTTTGGAATCGATCCGAAATCAATAGGGGTAAGAAATTGGACAATTCAAGTTTGCACCCAGTTCGTTCCTTAGATGTAGTGTTTGGTGTTTTTGCTTAGTTCTAGCAATTGGATTTCACTCAAAACTCACCAAATGACTCCTCCCACCTTATTTTGAAGTTGCCCAAGTTTTGGAATCGATCCGAAATCAATAGGTGTAAGAAATTGGACAATTCAAGTTCGCACCCAGTTCGTTCCTTACGTGGAGTGGTTGGTGTTTTCCATAGTTCTAGCTATTGGATTTCACTCCAAACTCACCAAATGACTCGTCCCACCTTATTATGACGTTGCCCAAGTTTGGAATCGATCCGAAACCAATAGTGGTAAGAAATTGGACAATTCAAGTTCGCACCCAGTTCGTTCCTTACGTGGAGTGGTTGGTGTTTTCCATAGTTCTAGCTATGGCTTTCACTCAAAACTCACCAAATGACTCCTCCCACCCTATTATGATGTTGCCCAAGTTTGGAATCGATCCGAAATCAATAGGTGCAAGAAATTGGACAATTCAAGTTCGCACCCAGTTCGTTCCTTAGATGGAGTGGCTGGTCTTTTGCTTAGTTCTAGCGATTGGATTTCACTCAAAACTTACCAAATGACTCCTCCCACCTTATTAGGATGTTGCCCAAGTTTTGGAATCGATCCGAAATCAATAGGTGTAAGAAATTGGACAATTCAAGTTCGCACCCAGTTCGTTCCTTAGATGGAGTGGTTGGTCTTTTGCTTAGTTCTAGCGATTGGATTTCTCTCAAAACTCACCAAATGACTCCTCCCACCTTATTATGATGTTGCCCAAGTTTTGGAATCGATCCGAAATCAATAGGTTTAAGAAATTGGACAATTCAAGTTCGCACCTAGTTCGTTCCTTACATGGAGTGGTTGGTCTTTTGCTTAGTTCTAGCGATTGGATTTCACTCAAAACTAACCAAATGACTCCTCCCACCTTATTATGATGTTGCCCAAGTTTTGGAATCGATCCGAAATCATAGGTGTAAGAAATTGGACAATTCAAGTTCGCACCCGGTTCGTCCTTACGTGGAATGGTTGGTGTTTTCCATAGTTCTAGCTATTGTCTTCACTCAAAACTACCAAATGACTCCTCCCACCTTATTATGATGGTGCCCAAGTTTTGGATCGATCCGAAATCAATAGGTGTAAGAAATTGGACAATTCAAGTTCGCACCCATTTCGTTCCTTACATGGAGTGGTTGGTGTTTTGCTTAGTTCTAGCGATTGGATTTCACTCCAAAACTCACCAAATGACTCCTTCCACCTTATTATGATGTTGCCCAAGTTTTGGAATCGATCCGAATCAACGGGGGTAAGAAATTGGACAATTCAAGATCGCACCCAGTTCGTTCCTTACATGGAGTGGTTGGTGGTTTGCTTAGTTCTAGCAATTGGATTTCACTCCAAACTAACCAAAAGACTCGTCCCACCTTATTATGATGTTGCCCAAGTTTTGGAATCGATCCGAAATCAACGGGGGGTAAGAAAGTGGAACAATTCAAGTACGCACCCAGTTCGTTCCTTACATGGAGTGGTTGGTGTTTTCAATAGTTCTAGCGATTGGATTTCATTCCAAACTCACCAAATGACTCTCCCACCTTATTATGATGTTGCAAAAGTTTGGAATGGATCCGAAATCAATAGGGGTAGAAATTGGACAATTCAAGTTCGCACCCAGTTCGTTCCTACATGGAGTGGTTGGTGTTTTCAATAGTTCTAGCGATTGATTTCACTCAAAACTAACCAAATGACTCCTCCACCTTATTATGATGTTGCCCAAGTTTTGGAATCGATCCGAAATCAATAGGTGTAAAAAATTGGACAATTCAAGTTCGCACCCAATTCGTCCTTACGTGGAGTGGTTGGTGTTTTCCATAGTTCTAGCAATTGGCTTCACTCAAACTAACCAAATGACTCCTCCACCTTATTATGATGTTGCCCAAGTTTTGGAATCGATCCGAAATCAATAGGTGTAAGAAATTGGACAATTCAAGTTCGCACCCAGTTCGTTCCTTACATGGAAGTGGTTGGTGTTTTGCTTAGTTCTAGCTATTGGATTTCACTCCAAACTCACCAAAAGACTCCTCCCACCTTATTATGATGTTGCCCAAGTTTTGGAATGGATCCGAAATCAATAGGTGTAAGAAATTGGACAATTCATGTTCGCACCCTGTTCGTTCCTTACATGGAGTGGTTGGTGTTTTCAATAGTTTTAGCGATTGGATTTCACTCAAAACTCACCAAATGACTCCTCCCACCTTATTATGACGTTGCCCAAGTTTTTGGAATCGATGCGAAATCAATAGGTGTAAGAAATTGGAAAATTCAAGTTCGCACCCAGTTCGTTCCTTACATGGAGTGGTTGGTGTTTTGCTTAGTTCTAGCGATTGGATTTCACTCCAAACTCACCAAATGACTCCTTCCACCTTATTATGATGTTGCCCAAGTTTTGGAATCGATCCGATATCAACGGGGGTAGGAAATTGGACAATTCAAGTACGCACCCAGTTCGTTCCTTACATGGAGTGGTTGGTGTTTTGCTTAGTTCTAGCAATTGGATTTCACTCCAAACTAACCAAAAGACTCGTCCCACCTTATTATGATGTTGCCCAAGTTTTGGAATCGATCCGAAATCAACGGGGGTAAGAAATTGGACAATTCAAGTACGCACCCAGTTCGTTCCTTACATGGAGTGGTTGGTGTTTTCAATAGTTCTAGCGATTGGATTTCATTCCAAACTCACCAAATGACTCCTCCCACCTTATTATGATGTTGCAAAAGTTTTGGAATGGATCCGAAATCAATAGGGGTAAGAAATTGGACAATTCAAGTTCGCACCCAGTTCGTTCCTTACATGGAGTGGTTGGTGTTTTGCTTAGTTCTAGCGATTGGATTTCACTCCAAACTCACCAAATGACTCCTTCCACCTTATTATGATGTTGCCCAAGTTTTGGAATCGATCCGAAATCAACGGGGGTAAGAAATTGGACAATTCAAGTTCGCACCCAGTTCGTTCCTTACATGGAGTGGTTGGTGTTTTGCTTAGTTCTAGCAATTGGATTTCACTCCAAACTAACCAAAAGACTTGTCCCACCTTATTATGATGTTGCCCAAGTTTTGGAATCGATCCGAAATCAACGGGGGTAAGAAATTGGACAATTCAAGTACGCACCCAGTTCGTTCCTTACATGGAGTGGTTGGTGTTTTCAATAGTTCTAGCGATTGGATTTCATTCCAAACTCACCAAATGACTCCTCCCACCTTATTATGATGTTGCAAAAGTTTTGGAATGGATCCGAAATCAATAGGGGTAAGAAATTGGACAATTCAAGTTCGCACCCAGTTCTGTCCTTACATGGAGTGGTTGGTGATTTCAATAGTTCTAGCGATTGGATTCACTCCAAACTTTCCAAATGACTCCTTCCACCTTATTATGATGTTGCCCTTGTTTTGGAATCGATCCGAAATCAATAGGGGTAAGAAATTGGACATTCAAAGTTTGCACCCAGTTCGTTCCTTAGATGTAGTGTTTGTTGTTTTGCTATGTTCTAGCAATTGGATTTCACTCAAAACTCACCAAATGACTCCTCCCACCTTATTTTGATGTTGCCCAAGTTTTGGAATCGATCCGAAATCAATAGGTGTAAGAAATTGACAATTCAGTTCGCACCCACTTCGTTCCTTACATGAGTGGTGGTGTTTTGCTTAGTTCTACTTATTGGATTTCACTCCAAACTAACCAAATGACTCCTCCCACCATATTATGATGTTGCCAGTTTTAGAATTCAATCCGAAAATCAGTAGGTGTAAGAAATGGACAAATTCAAGTTCGCACCCAGTTCGTTCCTTACATGGAGTGGTTGGTGTTTTTGCTTAGTTCTAAGCTATGGATTTCACTCAAAACTCACCTAAGGACTCCTCCACCTTATTATGATGTTGCCCAAGTTTTGGAATGGATCCGAAATCAATAGGGGTAAAAATTGGACAATCAAGTTCGCACCCAGTTCGTTCCTTACATGGAGTGGTTGGTGTTTTCAATAGTTCTAGCGATTGGATTCACTCCAAACTTACCAAATGACTCCTTCCACCTTATTATATTGTTGCCCTTGTTTGGAATCGACTTGAAATCAATAGGGGTAAGAAATTGGACAATTCAAGTTCGCACCCAGTTCGTTCCTTAGATGTAGTGTTTGGTGTTTTGCTTAGTTCTAGCAATTGGATTTCTACTCAAAACTCACCAAAATGACTTCCTCCCACCTTATTATGTGTGCCCAAGTTTTGGAATCGATCCGAATCAAATAGGTGTAAGAAAATTGGACAATTCAAGTTCGCACCCACTTCGTTCCTTACATGGAGTGGTTGGTGTTTTGCTTATTTCTTGCTATTGGATTTCACTCCAAACTAACCAAATGACTCCTCCCACCTTAGTATGATGTGCCCAAGTTTTAGAATCAATCCGAAATCATAGGTGTAAGAATTGGACAATTCAAGTTCGCACCCAGTTCGTTCCTTACATGGAGTGGTTGGTGTTTTGCTTAGTTCTAGCTATGGGATTTCACTCCAAACTAACCAAATGACTCCTCCCACCTTAGTATGATGTTGCCCAAGTTTTAGAATCAATCCGAAATCAATAGTGTAAGAAATTGGACAATTCATGTTCGCACCCAGTTCGTTCCTTACATGGAGTGGTTGGTGTTTTGCTTAGTTCTAGCTATTGGATTTCACTCAAACTCACCTAAGGACTCCTCCCACCTTATTATGATGTTGCCCAAGTTTTGGAATGGATCCGAAATCAATAGGAGTAAGAAATTGGACAATTCAAGTTCGCACCCAGTTCGTTCCTTACATGGAGTGGTTGGTGTTTTCAATAGTTCTAGCGTTTGGATTTCACTCCAAACTTACCAAATGACTCCTTCCACCTTATTATGATGTTGCCTTGTTGTGGAATCGATCCGAAATCAATAGGGGTAAGAAATTGGACAATTCAAGTTCGCACCCAGTTCGTTCCTTACATGGAGTGGTTGGTGTTTTCATAGTTTTAGCGATTAGATTTCACTCCAAACTTACCAAATGACTGCTTCCACCTTATTATGATGTTGCCCTTGTTTGGAATCGATCTGAAATCGATAGGGGTAAGAAATTGGACAATTCAAGTTCGCACCCAGTTCGTTCCTTAGATGTAGTGTTTGGTGTTTTGCTTAGTTCTAGCAATTGGATTTCACTCAAAACTCACCAAATGACTCCTCCACCTTATTATGATGTTGCCCAAGTTTGGAATCGATCCGAATCAATAAGGTGTAAGAAATTGGACAAGTCAAGTTCGCATCCACATCGTTCCTTACATGGAGTGGTTGGTGTTTTGCTTAGTTCTAGCTATTGGATTTCACTCCAAAACTAACCAAATGACTCCTCCCACCTTATTATGATGTTGCCCAAGTTTTAGAATCAATCCGAAATCAATAGGTGTAAGAAATTGGACAATTCATGTTCGCACCCTGTTCGGTCCTTACATGGAGTGGTTGGTGTTTTCAATAGTTCTAGCGATTGGATTTCACTCCAAACTCCCAAATGACTCCTTCCACCTTATTATGATGTGCCCAAGTTTTGGAATCAATCCGAAATCAATAGGGTAAGAAATTGGACATTCAAGTTCGCACCCAGTTCGTTCTTACGTGGAGTGGTTGGTGTTTTCCATAGTTCTAGCTATTGGCTTTCACTCAAAACTAACCAAATGACTCCTCCCACCATATTATGATGTTGCCCAAGTTGTGGAATCGATCCGAAATCAACAGGGGTAAGAAATTGGATAATTCAAGTACGCACCCAGTTCGTTCCTTACATGGAGTGGTTGGTCTTTTGCTTAGTTCTAGCGATTGGATTTCACTCAAAACTCACCAAAATGACTCCTCCCACATTATTATGATGTTGCCCAAGTTTTGGAATCGATCCGAATCAATAGGTGTAAGAAATTGGACAATCAAGTTCGCACCCAGTTCGTTCCTTACATGGAGTGGTTGGTGTTTTGCTTAGTTCTAGCTATTGGATTTCACTCCAAACTAACCAAAAGACCCCTCCCACCTTATTATGATGTGCCCAAGTTTTGGAATCGATCCGAAATCAACGGGGGTAAGAAATTGGACAATTCAAGTACGCACCCAGTTCGTCCTTACATGGAGTGGTTGGTCTTTTGCTTAGTTCTAGCGATTGGATTTCACTCAAAACTCACCAAATGACTCCTCCCACCTTATTATGATGTTGCCCAAGGTTTGGAATCGATCCGAAATCAATAGTGTAAGAAATTGGACAATTCAAGTTCGCACCCAGTTCGTTCCTTACGTGGAGTGGTTGGTGTTTTCCATAGTTCTCGCTATTGGCTTTCACTCAAAACTACCAAATGACTCCTCCACCTTATTATGATTTTGCCAAGTTTTGGAATCGATCCGAAATCAATAGGTGTAAGAAATTGGACAATTCAAGTTCGCACCCAGTTCGTTCCTTACGTGGAGTGGTTGGTGTTTTCCATAGTTCTAGCTATTGGCTTTCACTCAAAACTAACCAAATGACTCCTCCCACCTTATTATGATGTTGCCCAAGTTTGGAATGGATCCGAAATCAATAGAGGTAAGAAATTGGACAATTCAAGTTCGCACCCAGTTCGTTCCTTACATGGGGTGGTTGGTGTTTTCAATAGTTCTAGCCATTGGATTTCACTCCAAACTTACCAATGACTCCTTCCACCTTATTATGATGTTGCCCTTCTTTGGAATCGATCCGAAATCAATAGGGGTAAGAAATTGGACAATTCAAGTTCGCACCCAGTTCGTTCCTTAGATGTAGTGGTTGGTCTTTTGCTTAGTTATAGCGATTGGATTCACTCAAAACTCACCAAATGACTCCTCCACCTTATTATGATGTTGCCCAAGGTTTAGAATCAATCCGAAATCATAGGTGTAAGAAATTGGACAATTCATGTTCGCACCCTGTTCTTTCCTTATATGGAGTGGTTGGTGTTTTCAAAACTTCTAGCGATTGGATTTCACTCCAAACTCATCCCAAATGACTACTTCCACCTTATTATGATGTTGCCCAAGTTTTGGAATCGATCCGAAATCAACAGGTGTAAGAAATTGGACAATTCAAGTACGCACCCAGTTTGTTCCTTACATGGAGTGGTTGGTGTTTTCAATAGTTCTAGCGATTGGATTTCATTCCAAACTCACCAAATGACTCCTCCCACCTTATTATGATGTTGCCCAAGTTTTGGAATCGATCCGAAATCAATAGGGTAAGAAATTGGACAATTCAAGTTCGCACCCGGTTGGTTCCTTACATGGAGTGGTTGGTGTTTTCAATAGTTCTAGCGATTGGATTTCACTCCAAACTCACCAAATGACTCCTTCCACCTTATTATGATGTTGCCCAAGTTTGGAATCGATCCGAAATCAATAGGTGTAAGAAATTGGACAATTCAAGTTCGCACCCAGGTTTGTTCCTTACATGGAGTGGTTGGTGTTTTGCTTAGTTCTAGGGATGGATTCACTCAAAACTCACCAAATGACTCCTCCCATCTTATTATGATGTTGCCCAAGTTTTGGAATCGATCCGAAATCAATAGGTGTAGAAATTGGACAATTCAAGTTCGCACCCAGTTCGTTGCTTACGTGGAGTGGTTGGTGTTTTCAATAGTTCTAGCTATTGGCTTTCACTCAAAACTAACCAAATGACTCCTCCCACCTTATTATGATGTTTTCCCAAGTTTTAGAATCAATCCGAAATCAATAGGTGTAAGAAATTGGACAATTCAAGTTCGCACTCAGTTCGTTCCTTACATGGAGTGGTTGTGTTTTGCTTAGTTCTAGCAATTGGATTCACACAAACTCACCAAATGACTCCTCCCACCTTATTATGATGTTGCCCAAGTTTTGGAATCGATCCGAAATCAATAGGTGTAAGAAATTGAACAATTCAAGTTCGCACCCAATTCGTTCCTTGCACGGAGTGGTTGGTGTTTTGCTTAGTTCTAGCTTTTGGATTTCACTCCAAACTAACCAAATGACTCCTCCCACCTTATTTTGATGTTGCCCCAGTTTAGAATCAATCCGAAATCAATAGGTGTAAGAAATTGGACAATTCATGTTCGCACCCTGTTCGTTCCTCCACATGGTGTGTTGGTGTTTTCAATAGTTCTAGCGAATGGATTTCACTCCAAACTCACCAAATGACTCATTCCACTTTATTATGATGTTGCCCAAGTTTGGAATCGATCCGAAATCATTAGGTGAAAGAAATTGGACAATTCATGTTCGCACCCTGTTCGTTCCTCACATGGTATGGTTGGTGTTTTCAATAGTTCTAGCGATTGGATTTCACTACAAACTCACCAAATGACTCATTCCACCTTGTTATGTTGTTTCCCAAGTTTTGGATCGATACGAAATCTATAGGTGTAAGAAATTGGACAATTCAAGTTCGCACCCAGTTTCGTTCCTTACATGGAGTGGTTGGTGTTTTGCCGTAGTTCTAGCTATTGGATTTCACTCCAAACTAACCAAATGACTCCTCCCACCTTATTATGATGTTGCCCAAGTTTTGGAATCGATCCGAATCAGTGGGGGTAAGAAATTGGACAATTCAAGTTCGCACCCAGTCGTTCCTTACATGGAGTGGGTTGGTGTTTGCTTAGTTCTAGCGATTGGATTTCACTCCAAACTCACCAAATGACTCCTCCCACCTTATTATGATGTTGCCCAAGTTTTGGAATCGATCCGAATCAATAGGGGTAAGAAATTGGACAATTCAAGTTCGCACCCAGTTCGTTCCTTACATGGAGTGGTTTGGTGGTTTTTCAATAGTTCTAGCGATTGGATTGAACTCCAACTCACCAAATGACTCCGGCCACCTTATTATGATGTTGTCCAAGTTTTGGAATCGATCCGAAATCAATAGGTGTAAGAAATCGGACAATTCAAAATTCGCACCCAGTTCGTTCCTTACATGGAGTGGTTGGTGTTTTGCGTAGTTCTAGCTATTGGATTTCACTCCAACTAACCAAATGACTCCTCCCACCTTATTATGTGTGCCCAAGTTTTGGAATCGATCCGAACTCAGTGGGGTAAGAAATTGGACAATTCAAGTACGCACCCAGTTCGTTCCTTACATGGAGTGGTTGTTGTTTTGCTTAGTTCTAGCGATTGGATATCATTCCAAACTCACCAAATGACACCTCCACCTTATTATGATGTTGCCCAAGTTTTGGAATCGATACGAAATCAATAAGGGTAAGAATTGGGACAATTCAAGTTCGCACCCAGTTCGTTCCTTACATGGAGTGGTTGGTGTTTTGCTTAGTTCTAGCGATTGGATTTCACTCCAAACTCACCAAATGACTCCTCCCACCTTATTATGATGTGCCCAAGTTTTGGAATCGATCCGAAATCACTAGGGGTAAGAAATTGGACAATTCAAGTTCGCACCCAGTTCGTTCCTTACATGGAGTGGTTGGTGTTTTGCTTAGTTCTAGCTATTGGATTTCATTCCAAACTCACCAAATGACTCCTCCCACCTTATTATGATGTTTGCCCAAGTTTTGGAATCGACTCCGAAATCAATAGGGGTAAGAAATTGGACAATTCAAGTTCGCACCCAGTTCGTTCCTTACCTGGAGTGGTTGGTGTTTTGCTTAGTTCTAGCGATTGGATTTCACTCCAAACTCACCAAATGACTCCTCCCACCTTATTATGATGTTGCCCAAGTTTTGGAATCGATCCGAAATCAATACGGGTAAGAAATTGGACAATTCAAGTTCGCACCCAGTTCGTTCCTTACATGGAGTGGTTGGTGTTTTGCTTAGTTCTAGCGATTGGATTCATTCCAAACTCACCAAATGACTACTCCCACATTATTATGATGTTGCCCAAGTTTTGGAATCGATCCCGAAATCAATAGGGGTAGAATTGGACCATTCAGTTCGCACCCAGTTCGTTCCTTACCTGGAGTGGTTGGGGTTTTCAATAGTTCTAGCGATTGGATTTCACTCCAAACTCACCAAATGACACCTTCCACCTTATTAAGATGTTGCCCAAGTTTGGAATCGATCCGAAATCAATAGGTGTAAGAAATGGACAATTCAATTCGCACCCAGTTTGTTCCTTACATGGAGTGGTTGGTGTTTTGCTTAGTTCTAGAAATTAGATTTCACTCCAAACTCACCAATGACTCCTCCCACCTTATTATGATGTTTCCCAAGTTTTGGAATCGATCCGAAATCAATAGGGGTAAGAAATTGGACAATTCAAGTTCGCACCCAGTTCGTTCCTTAGATGGAGTGGTTGGTGTTTTGCTTAGTTCTAGCAATTGGATTTCACTCAAAACTCTCCAATGACTCCTCCCACCTTATTATGATGTGCCCAAGTTTTGGAATCGATCCGAAATCAATAGGTGTAAGAAATTGGACAATTCAAGTTCGCACCCAGTTCGTTCCTTAAATGGAGTGGTTGGTGTTTTCATAGTTCTAGCGATTGGATTTCACTCCAAACTCACCAAATGACTCCTTCCACCTTATTATGATGTTGCCTAAGTTTTGGAATCGATCCGAAATGAATAGGTGTAAGAAATTGGACAATTCAAGTTCGCACCCAGTTCGTTCCTTACATGGAGTGGTAGGTGTTTTGCTTAGTTCTAGCGATTGGATTTCATTCCAACTCACCAAATGACTCCTCCCACCATATTATGATGTTGCCCAAGTTTTGGAATCGATCGAACTCAGTGGGGGTAAGAAATTGGACAATTCAAGTACGCACCCAGTTCGTTCCTTACATGGAGTGGTTGTTGTTTTGCTTAGTTCTAGCGATTGGATATTCATTCCAAACTCACCAAATGACACCTCCCACCTTATTATGATGTGCCCAAGTTTTGGAATCGATACGAAATCAATAAGGGTAAGAAATTGGACAATTCAAGTTCGCACCCAGTTCGTTCCTTACATGGAGTGGTTGGTGTTTTGCTTAGTTCTAGCGATTGGATTTCACTCCAAACTCACCAAATGACTCCTCCCACCTTATTATGATGTTGCCAAGTTTTGGAATCGATCGAACTCAGTGGGGGTAAGAAATTGGACAATTCAAGTACGCACCCAGTTCGTTCCTTACATGGAGTGGTTGTTGTTTTGCTTAGTTCTAGCGATTGGATATCATTCCAAACTCACCAAATGACACCTCCCACCTATTATGATGTTGCCCAAGTTTTGGAATCGATACGAAATCAATAAGGGTAAGAAATTGGACAATTCAAGTTCGCACCCAGTTCGTTCCTTACATGGAGTGGTTGGTGTTTTGCTTAGTTCTAGCGATTGGATTTCACTCCAAACTCACCAAATGACTCCTCCCACCTTATTATGATGTTGCCCAAGTTTTGGAATCGATCCGAAATCAATAGGGGTACGAAATTGGACAATTCAAGTTCGCACCCAGTTCGTTCCTTACATGGAGTGGTTGGTGTTTTGCTTAGTTCTAGCGATTGGATTTCCTTCCAAACTCACCAAATGACTCCTCCCACCTTATTATGATGTTGCCCAAGTTTTGGAATCGATCCGAAATCAATAGGGTAAGAAATTGGACAATTCAAGTTCGCACCCAGTTCGTTCCTTACATGGAGTGGTTGGTGTTTTGCTTAGTTCTAGCGATTTGGATTTCATCCAAACTCACCAAATGACTCCTCCCACCTTATTATGATGTTGCCAAGTTTTGGAATCGATCCGAAATCAATAGGGGTAAGAAATTGGACAATTCAAGTTCGCACCCAGTTCGTTCCTTACCTGGAGTGGTTGGTGTTTTGCTTAGTTCTAGCGATTGGATTTCACTCCAAACTCACCAAATGACTCCTCCCACCTTATTATGATGTTGCCCAAGTTTTGGAATCGATCCGAAATCAATAGGGGTAAGAAATTGGACAATTCAAGTTCGCACCCAGTTCGTTCCTTACCTGGAGTGGTTGGGGTTTTCAATAGTTCTAGCGATTGGATTTCACTCCAAACTCACCAAATGACACCTTCCACCTTATTATGATGTTGCCCAAGTTTTGGAATCGATCCGAATCAATAGGTGTAAGAAATTGGACAATTCAAGTTCGCACCCAGTTTGTTCCTTACATGGAGTGGTTGGTGTTTTGCTTAGTTCTAGAATTAGATTTCACTCCAAACTCACCAAATGACTCCTCCCACCTTATTATGATGTTTCCCAAGTTTTGGAATCGATCCGAAATCAATAGGGGTAAGAAATTGGACAATTCAAGTTCGCACCCAGTTCGTTCCTTAGATGGAGTGGTTGGTGTTTTGCTTAGTTCTAGCAATTGGATTTCACTCAAAACTCTCCAAATGACTCCTCCCACCTTATTATCATGTTGCCCAAGTTTTGGAATCGATCCGAAATCAATAGGGTGTAAGAAATTGGACAATTCATGTTCGCACCCTGTTCGTTCAACACATGGAGTGGTTGGTGTTTTCAATAGTTCTACTGCGATTGGATTGAACTCCAAACTCACCAAATGACTCCGGCCACCTTATTATGATGTTGCCCAAGTTTGGAATCGATCCGAATCAATAGGGGTAAGAAATTGGACAATTCAAGTTCGCACCCAGTTCGTTCCTTACCTGGAGTGGTTGGGGTTTTCAATAGTTCTAGCGATTGGATTTCACTCCAAACTCACCAAATGACACCTTCCACCTTATTATGATGTTGCCCAAGTTTGGATTCGATACGAAATCAATAGGTGTAAGAAATTGGACAATTCAAGTTCGCACCCAGTTGTTCCTTACATGGAGTGGTTGGTGTTTTGCTTAGTTCTAGCGATTGGATTTCACTCCAAACTCACCAAATGACTCCTCCCACCTTATTATGATGTTGCCCAAGTTTGGAATCGATCCGAAATCAATAGGTGTAAGAAATTGGATAATTGAAGTTCGCACCCAGTTCGTTCCTTACATGGAGTGGTTGGTGTTTTGCTTAGTTCTAGCGATTGGATTCACTCCAAACTCACCGAATGACTCCACCACCTTATTATGATGTTGCCCAAGTTTTGGATAATTCAAGTTCGCACCCAGTTCGTTCCTTAGATGGAGTGGTTGGTGTTTTGCTTAGTTCTAGCAATTGGATTTGCTCAAAATTCACCAAATGATTCCTCCCACCTGATTATGATGTTGCCAAGTTTTGGAATCGATACGAAATCTATAGGTGTAAGAAATTGGACAATTCACGTTTCCACCCAGTTGTTTCCTTACATGGAGTGGTTGGTGTTTTGCTTAGTTCTAGCGATTGGATTTCACTCCAAACTCACCAAATGACTCCTCCCACCTTATTATGATGTTGCCCAAGTTTTGGAATCGATCCGAAATCAATAGGTGTATGAAATTGGACAATTCAAGTTCGCACTCAGTTCGTTCCTTACATGGAGTGGTTGGTGTTTTGCTTAGTTCTAGCGATTGGATTTCACTCCAAACTCACCAAATGACTCCTCCCACCTTATTATGATGTTGCCCAAGTTTTGGAATCGATCCGAAATCAATAGGGGTAAGAAATTGGACAATTCAAGTTCGCACCAGTTCGTTCCTTACATGGAGTGGTTGTTGTTTTCAATAGTTCCAGCGATTGGATTTCACTCCGTACATACCAAATGACTCCTTCCACCTTATTTTGTTGTTACCCAAGTTTTGGAATCGATCCGAAATCAGTAGGTGTAAGAAATTGGACAATTCAAGTTCGCACCCAGTTCGTTCCTTACATGGTGTGGTTGGTGTTTTGCTTAGTTGCAGCTATTGGATTTCACTCCAAACTCACCAAATGACTCCTTCCACCTAATTACGATGTTTCCCAAGTTTTGGAATCGATCCGAAATCAATAGGTATAAGAAATTGGACAATTCAAGTTCGCACCCAGTTTGTTCCTTACATGGAGTGGTTGGTGTTTTGCTTAGTTCTAGCTATTGGCTTTCACTCCAAACTAACCAAATGACTCCTCCCACCTTATTATGATGTTGCCCAAGTTTTAGAATCATTCCGAAATCAATAGGTGTAAGAAATTGGACAATTCATGTTCGCACCCTGTTCGTTCGTCAGATGGTGTGGTTGGTGTTTTCAATAGTTCTAGCGCTTGGATTTCACACCAAACTCACCAAATGACTCCTTCCACCTTATTATGATGTTGCCCAAGTTTTGGAATCGATCCGAAATCAATAGGGGTAAGAAATTGGACAATTCAAGTTCGCACCCAGTTCGTTCCTTAAATGGAGTGGTTGGTGTTTTCAATAGTTCTAGCGATTGGATTTCACTCCAAACTCACCAAATGACTCCTTCCACCTTATTATGATGTTGCCTAAGTTTTGGAATCGATCCGAAATGAATAGGTGTAAGAAATTGGACAATTCAAGTTCGCACCCAGTTCGTTCCTTACATGGACTGGTAGGTGTTTTGCTTAGTTCTAGCGATTGGATTTCATTCCAAACTCACCAAATGACTCCTCCACCATATTATGATGTTGCCCAAGTTTTGGAATCGATCCGAAATCAATAGGTGTAAGAAATTGGACAATTCAAGTTCGCACCCAGTTCGTTCCTTACATGGAGTGATTGGTGTTTTGCTTAGTTCTAGCTATTGGATTTCACTCCAAACTAACCAAATGACTCCTCCCACCTTATTATGACGTTGCCCAAGTTTTAGAATCAATCCGAAATCAATAGGTGTAAGAAATTGGACAATTCATGTTCGCACCCTGTTCGTTCCTCACATGGTGTGGTTGGTGTTTTCAATAGTTCTAGCGATTGGATTCACTCCAAACTCACCAAATGACTCCTTCCACCATATTATGATGTTGCCCAAGTTTTGGAATCGATCCGAAATCAATAGGTGTAAGAAATTGGACAATTCAAGTTCGCACCCAGTTCGTTCCTTACATGGAGTGGTTGGTGTTTTCAATGGTTCCAGCGATTGGATTTCACTCCAAACTGACCAAATGACTCCTCCCACCTTATTATGATGTTGCCCAAGTTTTGGAATCGATCCGAAATCAATAGGGGTAAGAAATTGGACAATTCAAGTTCGCACCCAGTTCGTTCCTTACATGGAGTGGTTGGTGTTTTCAATAGTTCTAGCGATTGGATTTCACTCCAAACTCACCAAATGACTCCTTCCACCTTATTATGATGTTGTCTAAGTTTTGGAATCGATCCGAAATCAATAGGTGTAAGAAATTGGACAATTCAAGTTCGCACCCAGTTCGTTCCTTACATGGAGTGGTTGGTGTTTTGCTTAGTTCTAGCTATTGGATTTCACTCCAAACTAACCAAATGACTCCTCCCACCTTATTATGATGTTGCCCAAGTTTAAGAATCAATCCGAAATCAATAGGTGTAAGAAATTGGACAATTCATGTTCGCACCCTGTTCGTTCCTCGCACGGTGTGGTTGGTGTTTTCAATAGTTCTAGCGATTGGATTTCACTCAAAACTCACCAAATGACTCCTTCCACCTTATTATGATGTTGCCCAAGTTTTGGAATCGATCCGAAATCAATAGGTGTAAGAAATTGGACAATTCAAGTTCGCACCCAGTTCGTTCCTTACATGGAGTGGTTGGTGTTTTGCTTAGTTCTAGCTATTGGATTTCACTCCAAACTAACCAAATGACTCCTCCCACCTTATTATGACGTTGCCCAAGTTTTAGAATCAATCCGAAATCAATAGGTGTAAGAAATTGGACAATTCATGTTCGCACCCTGTTCGTTCCTCACATGGTGTGGTTGGTGTTTTCAATAGTTCTAGCGATTGGATTTCACTCCAAACTCACCAAATGACTCCTTCCACCTTATTATGATGTTGCCCAAGTTTTGGAATCGATCCGAAATCAATAGGTGTAAGAATTGGACAATTCAAGTTCGCACCCAGTTCGTTCCTTACATGGAGTGGTTGGTGTTTCAATGGTTCCAGCGATTGGATTTCACTCCAAACTCACCAAATGACTCCTCCCACCTATTATGATGTTGCCCAAGTTTTGGAATCGATCCGAAATCAATATGGGTAAGAAATTGGACAATTCAAGTCCGCACCCAGTTCGTTCCTTACACGGAGTGGTTGGTGTTTTCAATAGTTCTAGCGATTGGATTTCACTCCAAACTCACCAAATGACTCCTTCCACCTTATTTTGGTGTTGCCCAAGTTTTGGAATCGATCCGAAATCAGTAGGTGTAAGAAATTGGACAATTCAACTTCGCACCCAGTTCGTTCCTTACATGGAGTGGTTGGTGTTTTGCTTAGTTCCAGCTATTGGATTTCACTCCAAACTCACCAAATGACTCTTTCCACCTAATTATGATGTTTCCCAAGTTTTGGAATCGATCCGAAATCAATAGGTGTAAGAAATTGGACAATTCAAGTTCGCACCCAGTTCGTTCCTTAGATGGAGTGGTTGGTGTTTTGCTTAGTTCTAGCAATTGGATTTCACTCAAAACTCACCAAATGACTCCTCCCACCTTATTATCATGTTGCCCAAGTTTTGGAATCGATCCGAAAACAATAGGTGTAAGAAATTGGACAATTCAACTTCGCACCCAGTTTATTCCTTACATGGAGTGGTTGGTGTGTTGCTTTGTTCTAGCGATTGGATTTCATTCCAAACTCACCAAATGACTCCTCCCACCTTATTATGATGTTGCCCAAGTTTTGGAATCGATCCGAAATCAATAGGGGTAAGAAATTGGACAATTCAAGTTCGCACCCAGTTCGTTCCTTGCATGGAGTGGTTGGTGTTTTCAATAGTTCTAGCGATTGGATTTCACTCCAAACTCACCAAATGACTCCTTCCACCTTATTATGATGTTGTCTAAGTTTTGGAATCGATCCGAAATCAATAGGTGTAAGAAATTGAACAATTCAAGTTCGCACCCAGTTCGTTCCTTACATGGAGTGGTTGGTGTTTTGCTTAGTTCTAGCGATTGGATTTCACTCCAAACTCACCAAATGACTCCTCCCACCTTATTTTGATGTTGCCCAAGTTTTGGAATCGATCCGAAATCAATATGGGTAAGAAATTGGACAATTCAAGTCCGCACCCAGTTCGTTCCTTACACGGAGTGGTTGGTGTTTTCAATAGTTCTAGCGATTGGATTTCACTCCAAACTCACCAAATGACTCCTTCCACCTTATTTTGGTGTTGCCCAAGTTTTGGAATCGATCCGAAATCAGTAGGTGTAAGAAATTGGACAATTCAACTTCGCACCCAGTTCGTTCCTTACATGGAGTGGTTGGTGTTTTGCTTAGTTCCAGCTATTGGATTTCACTCCAAACTCACCAAATGACTCTTTCCACCTAATTATGATGTTTCCCAAGTTTTGGAATCGATCCGAAATCAATAGGTGTAAGAAATTGGACAATTCAAGTTCGCACCCAGTTCGTTCCTTAGATGGAGTGGTTGGTGTTTTGCTTAGTTCTAGCAATTGGATTTCACTCAAAACTCACCAAATGACTCCTCCCACCTTATTATCATGTTGCCCAAGTTTTGGAATCGATCCGAAAACAATAGGTGTAAGAAATTGGACAATTCAACTTCGCACCCAGTTCATTCCTTACATGGAGTGGTTGGTGTGTTGCTTTGTTCTAGCGATTGGATTTCATTCCAAACTCACCAAATGACTCCTCCCACCTTATTATGATGTTGCCCAAGTTTTGGAATCGATCCGAAATCAATAGGGGTAAGAAATTGGACAATTCAAGTTCGCACCCAGTTCGTTCCTTGCATGGAGTGGTTGGTGTTTTCAATAGTTCTAGCAATTGGATTTCACTCCAAACTCACCAAATGACTCCTTCCACCTTATTATGATGTTGTCTAAGTTTTGGAATCGATCCGAAATCAATAGGTGTAAGAAATTGGACAATTCAAGTTCGCACCCAGTTCGTTCCTTACATGGAGTGGTTGGTGTTTTGCTTAGTTCTAGCGATTGGATTTCACTCCAAACTCACCAAATGACTCCTCCCACCTTATTATGATGTTGCCCAAGTTTTGGAATCGATCCGAAATCAATAGGGGTAAGAAATTGGACAATTCAAGTCCGCACCCAGTTCGTTCCTTACATGGAGTGGTTGGTGTTTCAATAGTTCTAGCGATTGGATTTCACTCCAAACTCACCAAATGACTCCTTCCACCTTATTTTGATGTTGCCCAAGTTTTGGAATCGATCCGAAATCAGTAGGTGTAAGAAATTGGACAATTCAAGTTCGCACCCAGTTCATTCCTTAGATGGAGTGGTTGATGTTTTGCTTAGTTCTAGCAATTGGATTTCACTCAAAACTCACCAAATGACTCCTCCCACCTTATTATCATGTTGCCCAAGTTTTGGAATCGATCCGAAATCAATAGGTGTAAGAAATTGGACAATTCATTTTCGCACCTTGTTCGTTCCTCACATGGAGTGGTTGGTGTTTTCAATAGTTCTAGCGATTGGATTTCACACAAAACTCACCAAATGACTCCTTCCACCTTATTATGATGTTTCCCAAGTTTTGGAATCGATCCGAAATCAATAGGTGTAAGAAATTGGACAATTCAGGTTCGCACCCAGTTCGTTCCTTACATGGAGTGGTTGGTGTTTTGTCTAGTTCTGGCGATTGGATTTCACTCCAAATTCACCAAATGACTCCTTCCACCTTTTTATGATGTTTCCCAAGTTTTGGAATCGATCCGAAATCAATAGGTGTAAGAAATTGGACAATTCAAGTTCGCACCCAGTTCGTTCCTTACATGGAGTGGTTGGTGTTTTGCTTAGTTCTAGCGATTGGATTTCACTCCAAACTCACCAAATGACTCCTTCCACCTTATTATGATGTTGCCTAAGTTTTGGAATCGATCCGAAATCAATAGGTGTAAGAAATTGGACAACTCAAGTTCGCACCCAGTTCGTTCCTTACATGGAGTGGTTGGTGTTTTGCTTAGTTCTAGCGATTGGATTTCATTCCAAACTCACCAAATGACTCCTTCCACCTTATTATGATGTTGCAAAGTTTTGGAATCGATCCGATATCAATAGGGGTAAGAAATTGGACAATTCAAGTTCGCACCCAGTTCGTTCCTTACATGGAGTGGTTGGTGTTTTCAATAGTTCTAGCGATTGGATTTCACTCCAAACTCACCAAATGACTCCTTCCACCATATTATGATGTTGCCCAAGTTTTGGAATCGATCCGAAATCAATAGGTGCAAGAAATTGGACAATTCAAGTTCGCACCCAGTTTGTTCCTTACATCTAGTGGTTGGTGTTTTGCTTACTTCTAGCGATTGGATTTCACTCCAAACTCACCAAATGACTCCTCCCACCTTATTATGATGTTGGCCAAGTTTTGGAATCGATTCGAAATCAATAGTGGTAAGAAATTGGACAATTCAAGTTCGCACCCAGTTCGTTCCGTACATGGAGTGGTTGGTGTTTTCAATAGTTCTAGCGAATGGATTTCACTCCAAACTCACCAAATGACACCTTCCACCTTATTATGATGTTGCCCAAGTTTTGGAATCGATCCGAAATCAATAGGTGTAAGAAATTGGACAATTCAAGTTCGCACCCAGTTCGTTCCATACATGGAGTGGTTGGTGTTTTGCTTAGTTCTAGCTATTGGATTTCACTCCAAACTCACCAAATGACTCCTCCCACCTTATTATCATGTTGCCCAAGTTTTGGAATCGATCCGAAATCAATAGGTGTAAGAAATTGGACAATTCATGTTCGCACCCTGTTCGTTCCTCACATGGAGTGGTTGGTGTTTTCAATAGTTCTAGCGATTGGATTGAACTCCAAACTCACCAAATGACTCCTTCCACCTTATTATTATGTTGCCCATGTTTTGGAATCGATCCGAAATCAATAGGTGTAAGAAATTGGACAATTCAAGTTCGCACCCAGTTCGTTCCTTACATGGAGTGGTTGGTGTTTTGCTTAGTTCTAGCGATTGGATTTCACTCCAAACTCACCAAATGACTCCACCCACCTTATTATGATGTTGCCCAAGTTTTGGAATCGATCCGAAATCAATAGGGGTAAGAAATTGGACAATTCAAGTCCGCACCCAGTTCGTTCCTTACATGGAGTGGTTGGTGTTTTCAATAGTTCTAGCGATTGGATTTCACTCCAAACTCACCAAATGACTCCTTCCACCTTATTTTGATGTTGCCCAAGTTTTGGAATCGATCCGAAATCAGTAGGTGTAAGAAATTGGACAATTCAAGTTCGCACCCAGTTCGTTCCTTAGACGGAGTGGTTGATGTTTTGCTTAGTTCTAGCAATTGGATTTCACTCAAAACTCACCAAATGACTCCTCCCACCTTATTATCATGTTGCCCAAGTTTTGGAATCGATCCGAAATCAATAGGTGTAAGAAATTGGACAATTCATGTTCGCACCCTCTTCGTTCCTCACATGGAGTGGTTGGTGTTTTCAATAGTTCTAGCGATTGGATTTCACACAAAACTCACCAAATGACTCCTTCCACCTTATTATGATGTTTCCCAAGTTTTGGAATCGATCCGAAATTAATAGGTGTAAGAAATTGGACAATTCAACTTCGCACCCAGTTCGTTCCTTACATGGAGTGGTTGGTGTTTTGCTTAGTTCTAGCGATTGGACTTCACTCCAAACTCACCAAATGACTCCTTCCACCTTATTATGATGTTGCCTAAGTTTTGGAATCGATCCGAAATCAATAGGTGTAAGAAATTGGACAATTCAAGTTCGCACCCAGTTCGTTCCTTACATGGAGTGGTTGGTGTTTTGCTTAGTTCTTGCGATTGGATTTCTTTCCAAACTCACCAAATGACTCCTTCCACCTTATTATGATGTTGCCAAGTTTTGGAATCGATCCGAAATCAATAGGGGTAAGAAATTGGACAATTCAAGTTCGCACCCAGTTCGTTCCTTACATGGACTGGTTGGTGTTTTCAATAGTTCTAGCGATTGGATTTCCCTCCAAACTCACCAAATGACTCCTTCCACCTTATTATGATGTTGCCAAGTTTTGGAATCGATCCGAAATCAATAGGTGTAAGAAATTGGACAATTCAAGTTCGCACCCAGTACGTTCCTTAGATGGAGTGGTTGGTGTTTTGCTTAGTTCTAGCAATTGGATTTCGCTCAAAACTCACCAAATAACTCCTCCCACCCTATTATCATGTTGCCCAAGTTTTGGAATCGATCCGAAATCAATAGGTGTAAGAAATTGGACAATTCAGGTTCGCACCCAGTTCGTTCCTTACATGGAGTGGTTGGTGTTTTGCCTAGTTCTAGCGATTGGATTTCACTCCAAACTCACCAAATGACTCCTTCCACCTTTTTATGATGTTTCCCAAGTTTTGGAATCGATCCGAAATCAATAGGTGTAAGAAATTGGACAATTCAAGTTCGCACCCAGTTCGTTCCTTACATGGAGTGGTTGGTGTTTTGCTTAGTTCTAGCGATTGGATTTCACTCCAAACTCACCAAATGACTCCTCCCACCTTATTATGATGTTGCCAAAGTTTTGGAATTGATCCGAAATCAATAGGGGTAAGAAATTGGACAATTGAAGTCCGCACCCAGTTCGTTCCTTACACGGAGTGGTTGGTGTTTTCAATAGTTCTAGCGATTGGATTTCACTCCAAACTCACCAAATGACTCCTTCCACCTTATTTTGGTGTTGCCCAAGTTTTGGAATCGATCCGAAATCAGTAGGTGTAAGAAATTGGACAATTCAACTTCGCACCCAGTTCGTTCATTACATGGAGTGGTTGGTGTTTTGCTTAGTTCCAGCTATTGGATTTCACTCCAAACTCACCAAATGACTCTTTCCACCTAATTATGATGTTTCCCAAGTTTTGGAATCGATCCGAAATCAATAGGTGTAAGAAATTGGACAATTCAAGTTCGCACCCAGTTCGTTCCTTAGATGGAGTGGTTGGTGTTTTGCTTAGTTCTAGCAATTGGATTTCACTCAAAACTCACCAAATGACTCCTCCCACCTTATTATCATGTTGCCCAAGTTTTGGAATCGATCCGAAAACAATAGGTGTAAGAAATTGGACAATTCAACTTCGCACCCAGTTCATTCCTTACATGGAGTGGTTGGTGTGTTGCTTTGTTCTAGCGATTGGATTTCATTCCAAACTCACCAAATGACTCCTCCCACCTTATTATGATGTTGCCCAAGTTTTGGAATCGATCCGAAATCAATAGGGGTAAGAAATTGGACAATTCAAGTCCGCACCCAGTTCGTTCCTTGCATGGAGTGGTTGGTGTTTTCATAGTTCTAGCGATTGGATTTCACTCCAAACTCACCAAATGACTCCTTCCACCTTATTATGATGTTGTCTAAGTTTTGGAATCGATCCGAAATCAATAGGTGTAAGAAATTGGACAATTCAAGTTCGCACCCAGTTCGTTCCTTACATGGAGTGGTTGGTGTTTTGCTTAGTTCTAGCGATTGGATTTCACTCCAAACTCACCAAATGACTCCACCCACCTTATTATGATGTTGCCCAAGTTTTGGAATCGATCCGAAATCAATAGGGGTAAGAAATTGGACAATTCAAGTCCGCACCCAGTTCGTTCCTTACATGGAGTGGTTGGTGTTTTCAATAGTTCTAGCGATTGGATTTCACTCCAAACTCACCAAATGACTCCTTCCACCTTATTTTGATGTTGCCCAAGTTTTGGAATCGATCCGAAATCAGTAGGTGTAAGAAATTGGACAATTCAAGTTCGCACCCAGTTCGTTCCTTAGACGGAGTGGTTGATGTTTTGCTTAGTTCTAGCAATTGGATTTCACTCAAAACTCACCAAATGACTCCTCCCACCTTATTATCATGTTGCCCAAGTTTTGGAATCGATCCGAAATCAATAGGTGTAAGAAATTGGACAATTCATGTTCGCACCCTCTTCGTTCCTCACATGGAGTGGTTGGTGTTTTCAATAGTTCTAGCGATTGGATTTCACACAAAACTCACCAAATGACTCCTTCCACCTTATTATGATGTTTCCCAAGTTTTGGAATCGATCCGAAATTAATAGGTGTAAGAAATTGGACAATTCAGGTTCGCACCCAGTTCGTTCCTTACATGGAGTGGTTGGTGTTTTGTCTAGTTCTGGTGATTGGATTTCACTCCAAATTCACCAAATGACTCCTTCCACCTTTTTATGATGTTTCCCAAGTTTTGGAATCGATCCGAAATCAATAGGTGTAAGAAATTGGACAATTCAAGTTCGCACCCAGTTCGTTCCTTACATGGAGTGGTTGGTGTTTTGCTTAGTTCTAGCGATTGGATTTCACTCCAAACTCACCAAATGACTCCTTCCACCTTATTATGATGTTGCCTAAGTTTTGGAATCGATCCGAAATCAATAGGTGTAAGAAATTGGACAATTCAAGTTCGCACCCAGTTCGTTCCTTACATGGAGTGGTTGGTGTTTTGCTTAGTTCTAGCGATTGGATTTCATTCCAAACTCACCAAATGACTCCTTCCACCTTATTATGATGTTGCCAAGTTTTGGAATCGATCCGAAATCAATAGGGGTAAGAAATTGGACAATTCAAGTTCGCAACCAGTTCGTTCCTTACATGGAGTGGTTGGTGTTTTCAATAGTTATAGCGATTGGATTTCACTCCAAACTCACCAAATGACTCCTTCCACCTTATTATGATGTTGCCCGAGTTTTGGAATCGATCCGAAATCAATAGGTGCAAGAAATTGGACAATTCAAGTTCGCACCCAGTTTGTTCCTTACATCTAGTGGTTGGTGTTTTGCTTACTTCTAGCGATTGGATTTCACTCCAAACTCACCAAATGACTCCTCCCACCTTATTATGATGTTGGCCAAGTTTTGGAATCGATTCGAAATCAATAGGGGTAAGAAATTGGACAATTCAAGTTCGCACCCAGTTCGTTCCGTACATGGAGTGGTTGGTGTTTTCAATAGTTCTAGCGAATGGATTTCACTCCAAACTCACCATATGACACCTTCCACCTTATTATGATGTTGCCCAAGTTTTGGAATCGATCCGAAATCAATAGGTGTAAGAAATTGGACAATTCAAGTTCGCACCCAGTTCGTTCCATACATGGAGTGGTTGGTTATTTGCTTAGTTCTAGCTATTGGATTTCACTCCAAACTCACCAAATGACTCCTCCCACCTTATTATCATGTTGCCCAAGTTTTGGAATCGATCCGAAATCAATAGGTGTAAGAAATTGGACAATTCATGTTCGCACCCTGTTCGTTCCTCACATGGTGTGGTTGGTGTTTTCAATAGTTCTAGCGATTGGATTGAACTCCAAACTCACCAAATGACTCCTTCCACCTTATTATTATGTTACCCAAGTTTTGGAATCGATCCGAAATCAATAGGTGTAAGAAATTGGACAATTCAAGTTCGCACCCAGTTCGTTCCTTACATGGAGTGGTTGGTGTTTTGCTTCGTTCTAGTGATTGGATTTCACTCCAAACTCACCAAATGACTCCTTCCACCTTATTATGATGTTGCCTAAGTTTTGGAATAGATCCGAAATCAATAGGTGTAAGAAATTGGACAATTCAAGTTCGCACCCAGTTCGTTCCTTACATGGAGTGGTTGGTGTTTTGCTTAGTTCAGGGGATTGGATTTCTTTCCAAACTCACCAAATGACTCCTTCCACCTTATTATGATGTTGCCAAGTTTTGGAATCGATCCGAAATCAATAGGGGTAAGAAATTGGACAATTCAAGTTCGCACCCAGTTCGTTCCTTACATGGAGTGGTTGGTGTTTTCAATAGTTCTAGCGATTGGATTTCACTCCAAACTCACCAAATGACTCCTTCCACCTTATTATGATGTTGCCAAGTTTTGGAATCGATCCGAAATCAATAGGTGTAAGAAATTGGACAATTCAAGTTCGCACCCAGTACGTTCCTTAGATGGAGTGGTTGGTGTTTTGCTTAGTTCTAGCAATTGGATTTCGCTCAAAACTCACCAAATAACTCCTCCCACCTTATTATCATGTTGCCCAAGTTTTGGAATCGATCCGAAATCAATAGGTGTAAGAAATTGGACAATTCAGGTTCGCACCCAGTTCGTTCCTTACGTGGAGTGGTTGGTGTTTTGCCTAGTTCTGGCGATTGGATTTCACTCCAAATTCACCAAATGACTCCTTCCACCTTTTTATGATGTTTCCCAAGTTTTGGAATCGATCCGAAATCAATAGGTGTAAGAAATTGGACAATTCAAGTTCGCACCCAGTTCGTTCCTTACATGGAGTGGTTGGTGTTTTGCTTAGTTCTAGCGATTGGATTTCACTCCAAACTCACCAAATGACTCCTTCCACCTTATTATGATGTTGCCTAAGTTTTGGAATCGATCCGAAATCAATAGGTGTAAGAAATTGGACAATTCAAGTTCGCACCCAGTTCGTTCCTTACATGGAGTGGTTGGTGTTTTGCTTAGTTCTAGCGACTGGATTTCACCCAAAACTCACCGAATGACTCCGCCTCCCACCTTATTATGATGTTGCCCAAGTTTTGGAATCGATCCGAAATCAATACTGGTAAGAATTTGGACAATTCAAGTTCGCACCCAGTTCGTTCCTTACATGGAGTGGTTGGTGTTTTCAATAGTTCTAGCGATTCGATTTCACTGCAAGCTCACCAAATGACTCCTTCCACGTTATTATGATGTTGCCCAAGTTTTGGAATCGATCCGAAATCAATAGGGGTAAGAAATTGGACAATTCAAGTTCGCACCTAGTTCGTTCCTTACATGGAGTGGTTGGTGTTTTCAATAGTTCTAGCGATTGGATTTCACTGCAAGCTCACCAGATGACTCCTTCCACGTTATTATGATGTTGCCCAAGTTTTGGAATCAATCCGAAATCAATAGGTGTAAGAAATTGGACAATTCAAGTTCGCACCCAGTTCGTTCCTTACATGGAGTGGTTGGTGTTTTGCTTAATTCTAGCTATTGTATTTCACTCCAAACTCACCAAATGACTCCTTCCACCTTATTATGTTGTTTCCCAAGTTTTGGAATCGATCCAAAATCAATAGGAGTAAGAAACTGGACAATTCAAGTTCGCACCCAGTTCGTTCCTTACATAGAGTGGTTGGTGTTTTGCTTCGTTCTAGCAATTGGATTTCACTACAAACTCACCAAATGACTCCTCCCACCTTATTATGATGTTGCCCAAGTTTTGGATTCGATCCGAAATCAGTAGGGGTAAGAAATTGGACAATTCAAGTTCGCACCCAGTTCGTTCCTTACATGGGGTGGTTGGTGTTTTGCTTAGTTCTAGCTATTGGATTTCACTCCAAACTCACCAAATGACTCCTTCCACCTTATTATGATGTTGCCCAAGTTTTGGAATCGATCCGAAATCAATAGGTGTAAGAAATTGGACAATTCAAGTTCGCACCCAGTTCGTTCCTTACATGGAGTGGTTGATGTTTTGCTTAGTTCTAGCTATTGGATTTCACTCCAAACGCACCAAATGACTCCTCCCACCTTATTATGATGTTGCCCAAGTTTTGGATTCGATCAGAAATCAATAGGTGTAAGAAATTGGACAATTCATGTTTGCACCCTGTTCGTTCCTCACATGGAGTGGTTGGTGTTTTCAATAGTTCTAGCGATTGGATTTGACTCCAAACTCACCAAATGACTCCTTCCACCTTATTATGATGTTTCCCAAGTTTTGGAATCGATCCGAAATCAATAGGTGTAAGAAATTGGACAATTCAAGTTCGCACCCAGTTCGTTCCTTACATGGAGTGGTTGGTGTTTTGCTTTGTTCTAGCTATTGGATTTCACTTCAAACTAACCAAATGACTCCTCCCGCCTTATTATGATGTTCCCCATGTTTTGGAATCGATCCGAAATCAGTAGGTGTAAGAAATTGGATAATTCAAGTTCGCACCCAGTTCGTTCCTTACATGGAGTGGTTGGTATTTTCAATAGTTCTTGCAATTGGAATTCACTCCAAACTCACCAAATGACTCCTTCCACCTTATTATGATGTTGACCAAGTTTTGGAATCGATCCGAAATCAATGGGGGTAAGAAATTGGACAATTCAAGTTCGCACCCAGTTCGTTCCTTACATGGAGTGGTTGGTGTTTTGCTTAGTTCTAGCGATTGGATTTCACTCCAAACTCACCAAATGACCCCTCCCACCTTATTATGTTGTTGCCCAAGTTTTGGAATCGATCCGAAATCAATAGGGGTAAGAAATTGGACAATTCAAGTTCGCACCCAGTTCGTTCCTTACATGGAGTGGTTGGTGTTTTCAATAGTTCTAGCGATTGGATTTCACTCCAAACTCACGAAATGACTCCTTCCCCCTTATTATGATGTTGCCCAAGTTTTGGAATCGGTCCGAAATCAATAGGTGTAAGAAATTGGACAATTCAAGTTCGCACCCAGTTCGTTCCTTACATGGAGTGGTTTGCGTTTTGCTTAGTTCTAGCTATTGGATTTCACTCAAAACTAACCAAATGACTCCTCCCACCTTATTATGTTGTTGCCCAAGTTTTGGAATCGATCCGAAACAATCGGTGTAAGAAATTGGAAAATTCAAGTTCGCACCCAGTTCGTTCCTTACATGAAGTGGTTGGTGTTTTCAATAGTTCTAGCAATTGGATTTCACTCCAAACTCACCAAATGACTCCTCCCACCTTATTATGATGTTGCTGAAGTTTTGGAATCGATCCGAAATCAATAGGGGTAAGAAATTGGACAATTCAAGTTCGCACCCAGTTCGTTCCTTACATGGAGTGGTTGGTATTTTCAATAGTTCTAGCAATTGGAATTCACTCCAAACTCACCAAATGACTCCTTCCACCTTATTAAGATGTTGACCAAGTTTTGGAATCGATCCGAAATCAATAGGGGTAAGAAATTGGACAATTCAAGTTCGCACCCAGTTCGTTCCTTACATGGAGTGGTTGGTGTTTTCAATAGTTCTAGCAATTGGATTTCAGTCCAAACTCACCAAATTACTCCTTCCACCTTATTATGATGTTGCCCAAGTTTTGGAATCGATCCGAAATCAATAGGTGTAAGAAATTGGACAATTCAAGTTCACACCCAGTTCGTTCCTTACATGGAGTGGTTGGTGTTTTGCTTAGTTCTAGCGATTGGATTTCACTCCAAACTCACCAAATGACCCCTTCCACCTTATTATGATGTTGCCCAAGTTTTGGAATCGATCCGAAATCAATAGGGGTAAGAAATTGGACAATTCAAGTTCGCACCCAGTTTGTTCCTTACATGGAGTGGTTGGTGTTTTGCTTAGTTCTAGGGATTGGATTTCACTCCAAACTCACCAAATGACCCCTCCCACCTTTTTATGTTGTTGCCCAAGTTTTGGAATCGATCCGAAATCAATAGGGGTAAGAAATTGGACAATTCAAGTTCGCACCCAGTTTGTTCCTTACATGGAGTGGTTGGTGTTTTCAATAGTTGTAGCGATTGGATTTCACTCCAAACTCTCCAAATGACTCCGTCCCCCTTATTACGATGTTGCCCAAGTTTTGGAATCGGTCCGAAATCAATAGGTGTAAGAAATTGGACAATTCAAGTTCGCACCCAGTTCGTTCCTTACATGGAGTGGTTGGTGTTTTCAATAGTTCTAGCAATTGGATTTCAGTCCAAACTCACCAAATTACTCCTTCCACCTTATTATGATGTTGCCCAAGTTTTGGAATCGATCCGAAATCAATAGGTGTAAGAAATTGGACAATTCAAGTTCACACCCAGTTCGTTCCTTACATGGAGTGGTTGGTGTTTTGCTTAGTTCTAGCGATTGGATTTCACTCCAAACTCTCCAAATGACTCCTTCCCCCTTATTATGATGTTGCCCAAGTTTTGGAATCGGTCCGAAATCAATAGGTGTAAGAGATTGGACAATTCAAGTTCGCACCCAGTTCGTTCCTTACATGGAGTGGTTGGTGTTTTGCTTAGTTCTAGCTATTGGATTTCACTCCAAACTCACCAAATGACTCCTCCCACCTTATTATGATGTTGCCCAAGTTTTGGATTCGATCCGAAATCAATAGGTGTAAGAAATTGGACAATTCAAGTTCGCACCCAGTTCGTTCCTTACATGGAGTTGTTGGTATTTTCAATAGTTCTAGCAATTGGAATTCACTCCAAACTCACCAAATGACTCCTTCCACCTTATTATGATGTTGACCAAGTTTTGGAATCGATCCGAAATCAATAGGGGTAAGAAATTGGACAATTCAAGTTCGCACCCAGTTCGTTCCTTACATGGAGTTGTTGGTATTTTCAATAGTTCTAGCAATTGGAATTCACTCCAAACTCACCAAATGACTCCTTCCACCTTATTATGATGTTGACCAAGTTTTGGAATCGATCCGAAATCAATAGGGGTAAGAAATTAGACAATTCAAGTTCGCACCCAGTTCGTTCCTTACATGGAGTGGTTGGTGTTTTCAATAGTTCTACCAATTGGATTTCACTCCAAACTCACTAAATAACTCCTTCCACCTTATTATGATGTTGCCCAAGTTTTGGAATCGATTCGAAATCAATAGGTGTAAGAAATTGGACAATTCAAGTTCACACCCAGTTCGTTCCTTACATGGAGTGGTTGGTGTTTTGCTTAGTTCTAGCGATTGGATTTCACTCCAAACTCACCAAATGACCCCTCCCACCTTATTATGATGTTGCCCAAGTTTTGGAATCGATCCGAAATCAATAGGGGTAAGAAATTGGACAATTCAAGTTCGCACCCAGTTTGTTCCTTACATGGAGTGGTTGGTGTTTTCAATAGTTCTAGCGATTGGATTTCACTCCAACTCACCAAATGACTCCTTCCCCCTTATTATGATGTTGCCCAAGTTTTGGAATCGGTCCGAAATCAATAGGTGTAAGAAATTGGACAATTCAAGTTCGCACCCAGTTCGTTCCTTACATGGAGTGGTTGATGTTTTGCTTAGTTCTAGCTATTGGATTTCACTCCGAACACACCAAATGACTCCTCCCACCTTATTATGATGTTGCCCAAGTTTTGGATTCGATCCGAAATCAATAGGTGTAAGAAATTGGACAATTTATGTTCGCACCCTGTTCGTTCCTCACATGGAGTGGTTGGTGTTTTCAATAGTTCTAGCGATTGGATTTCACTCCAAACTCACCAAATGACTCCTTCCACCTTATTATGATGTTTCCCAAGTTTTGGAATCGATCCGAAATCAATAGGTGTAAGAAATTGGACAATTCAAGTTCGCACCCAGTTCGTTCCTTACATGGAGTGGTTGGTGTTTATCTTTGTTCTAGCTATTGGATTTCACTCCAAACTAACCAAATGACTCCTCCCACCTTATTATGATGTTGCCCAAGTTTTGGAATCGATTCGAAATCAATAGGTGTAAGAAATTGGATAGTTCAAGTTCGCACCCAGTTCGTTCCTTACATGGAGTGGTTGGTGTTTTGCTTAGTTCTAGCTATTGGATTTCACTCCAAACTCACCAAATGACTCCTCCCACCTTATTATGATGTTGCCCAAGTTTTAGATTCGATCCGAAATCAATAGGTGTAAGAAATTGGACAATTCAAGTTCGCAACCAGTTCGTTCCTTAGATGGAGTGGTTGGTGCTTTGCTTAGTTCTAGCGATTGGATTTCACTCAAAACTAACCAAATGATTCCTCCCACCTTATTATGTTGTTGCCCAAGTTTTGGGATCGATCCGAAACAATCGGTGTAAGAAATTGGAAAATTCAAGTTCGCACCCAGTTCGTTCCTTACATGGAGTGGTTGGTGTTTTGCTTAATTCTAGCGATTGGATTTCACTCCAAACTCACCAAATGACTCCTCCCACCTTATTATGATGTTGCCGAAGTTTTGGAATCGATCCAAAATCAATAGGGGTAAGACATTGGACAATTTAAGTTCGCACCCAGTTCGTTCCTTACATGGAGTGGTTGGTGTTTTCAATAGTTCTAGCGATTGGATTTCACTCCAAACTCACCAAATGACTCCTCCCACCTTATTATGATGTTGCCCAAGTTTTGGAATCGATCCGAAATCAATAGGGGTAAGAAATTGAACAATTCAAGTTCGCACCCAGTTCGTTCCTTACATGGAGTGGTTGGTATTTTCAATAGTTCTAGCGATTGGATTTCACTAAAAACTGACCAAATGACTCCTTCCACCTTATTATGATGTTGGCCAAGTTTTGGAATCGATCCGAAATCAATAGGTGTAAGAAATTGGACAATTCAAGTTCGCAACCAGTTCGTTCTTTACATGGAGTGGTTGGTGTTTTGCTTAGTTCTAGCGATTGAATTTCACTCCAAACTCGCCAAATGACTCCTTCCACCTTATTATGATGTTACCCCGCGGGCCCGGTTGACCAAGTTTGAGCAGTTTGACCTTCGGTTGACCGTGAGTCTTCCGATGTAGTTTTCACTCTTCGAGGAGTACTAGAACGACTCTTTTGGACGAGTCTTGACCGTCATTTGATTTAGGTAGGTCTTTGAGATTATTTTTCGTGGTTTTGTGATTGAAATCTTATGTTTTTGAATTTAATGTTTTATTTAAATACTTTATATATTTAATAGTTGAATTCCTTATTCTTGTAAAGTAATTGTGATACATATGAGTTTGACCTATTCGAGTGTCTTGAGTTTTTATATAATATTTGAGAAAGTACTATCCCTGTTGATTTTGTGTTGGGTACTTAGAATGTTAATTTGAATGCTATTAGCACTACCTTAGGTACCTCCCCGATTATGGGTTTAATGTTAGAAAGGTTTTTGGTCTCTACTGTGAATATGTCACACTTGTCGTTGGAGTTTTCCGGCGTGTGACGGACCCCATACGTGGCTGTGGATGTTCCGGCGTATGGGGTGGATTATGTGATTGTTATGTCACACGTGTCGTTGGAGTTTTCCGGCGTGTGACGGACCCCATACGTGGCTGTGGATGTTCCGGCGTATGGGGTGGATTATGTGATTGTTATGTCACACGTGTCGTTGGAGTTTTCCGGCGTGTGACGGACCCCATACGTGGCTGTGCATGTTCCGGCGTAAGTGGGCCCGATATCGGTAAGATGTCGGAATTTCAACAGGATTCGTCTCGGGTTCCGAGGAATTTCGGGGCGGGTCCTGTCAATTGGTATCAGAGCTTTAGGTTCAATTTCTTGTGGACCCCGCACCTTGTGTGCATCCCTGAATTGTGGGTAGTGCTGTGAGTCCCATCACATAATGAGACATCCTTGACGTGGATAACCTCATTAGACGTTTCAGGTATGTCTTGCAAATTGTTTTGCCCAAGTTATTATGATGTTGCCCAAGTTTTGGAATCGATACGAAATCAATAGGTGTAAGAAATTGGACAATTCAAGTTCGCACCCAGTTCGTTCCTTGCATGGAATGGTTGGTGTTTTGCTTAGTTCTAGCGGTTGAATTTCACTCCAAACTAACCATATGACTCCTCCCACCTTATTATGATGTTTTCCAAGTTTTGGAATCGATCCGAAATGAATAGGTGTATGAAATTGGACAATTCAAGTTCGCACCCAGTTCGTTCCTTACATGGAGTGGTTGGTGTTTTTCTTAGTTCTAGCTATTGGATTTCACTCCAAACTAACCAAACGACTCCTCCCACTTTATTATGATGTTGCCCATGTTTTGGAATCGATACGAAATCAATAGGTGTAAGAAATTGGACAATTCAAGTTCGCACCCAGTTCGTTCCTTGCATGGAATGGTTGGTGTTTTGCTTAGTTCTAGCGGTTGAATTTCACTCCAACCTACCAAATGACTCCTCCCACCTTATTATGATGTTGCCCAAGTTTTGGAATCGATCCGATATCAATAGGTATAAGAAATTGGACAATTCATGTTCGCACCCTGTTCGTTCCTCACATGGAGTGGTTGGTGTTTTCAATAGTTCTAGCGATTGGATTTCACTCCAAACTCACCAAATGACTCCTTCCACCTTATTATGATGTTTCCCAAGTTTTGGAATCGATCCGAAATCAGTAGGTATAAGAAATTGGACAATTCAAGTTCGCACCCAGTTCGTTTCTTAGATAGAGTGGTTGGTGTTTTGCTTAGTTCTAGCGATTGGATTTCACTCCAAACTAACCAAATGACTACTCCCACCTTATTATGATGTTGCCCAAGTTTTGGAATCGATCCGAAATCAATTGGGGTAAGAAATTGGACAATTCGTGTTCGCACCTTGTTCGTTCCTCACATGGAGTGGTTGGTGTTTTCAATAGTTCTAGCGATTGGATTTCACTCCAAACTCACCAAATGACTCCTTCCACGTTATTATGATGTTACCCAAGTTTTGGAATCAATCCGAAATCAATAGGTGTAGGAAATTAGACAATTCAAGTTCGCACCCTGTTCGTTCCTTACATGGAGTGGTTGGTGTTTTGCTTAGTTCTAGCGATTGGATTTCACTCAAAACTCACCAAATGACTCCTCCCACCTTATTATGATGTTGCCCAAGTTTTGGAATCGATCCGAAATCAATAGGTGTAAGAAATTGCACAATTCAAGTTCGCACCCAGTTCGTTTCTTAGATGGAGTGGTTGGTGTTTTGCTTAGTTCTAGCGATTGGACTTTACTCCAAACTAACCAAATGACTACTCCCACCTTATTATGATGTTGCCCAAGTTTGGGAATCGATCCGAAATCAATAGGGGTAAGAAATTGGACAATTCAAGTTCGCACCCTGTTCGTTCCTTACATGGAGTGGTTGGTGTTTTGCTTAGTTCTAGCGATTGGATTTCACTCAAAACTCACCAAATGACTCCTCCCACCTTATTATGATGTTGCCCAAGTTTTGGAATCGATCCGAAATCAATAGGTGTAAGAAATTGGACAATTCAAGTTCGCACCCTGTTCGTTCCTTACATGGAGTGGTTGGTGTTTTCAATAGTTCTAGCGATTGGATTTCACTCCAAACTCAACAAATGACTCCTTCCACCTTATTATGATGTTGCCCAAGTTTTGGAATCGATACGAAATCAATAGGTGTAAGAAATTGGACAATTCAAGTTCGCACCCAGTTCGTTCCTTACATGGAATGGTTGGTGTTTTGCTTAGTTCTAGCGATTGAATTTCACTCCAAACTAACCAAATGACTCCTCCTACCTTATTATGATGTTGCCCAAGTTTTGGAATCGATCCGAAATCAATAGGTGTAAGAAATTGGACAATTCAAGTTCGCACCCAGTTCGTTTCTTAGATGGAGTGGTTGGTGTTTTGCTTAGTTCTAGCGATTGGATTTCACTCAAAACTCACCAAATGACTCCTTCCACCTTATTATAATGTTGCCCAAGTTTTGGAATCGATCCAAAATCAATAGGTGTAAGAAATTGGACAATTCATGTTTGCACCCTGTTCGTTCCTCACATGCGGTGGTTGGTGTTTTCAATAGTTCTAGCGATTGGATTTCACTCCAAACTCACCAAATGACTCCTTCCACCTTATTATGATGTTTCCCAAGTTTTGGAATCGATCCGAAATCAGTAGGTATAAGAAATTGGACAATTCAAGTTCGCACCCAGTTCGTTTCTTAGATAGAGTGGTTGGTGTTTTGCTTAGTTCTAGCGATTGGATTTCACTCCAAACTAACCAAATGACTACTCCCACCTTATTATGATGTTGCCCAAGTTTTGGAATCGATCCGAAATCAATTGGGGTAAGAAATTGGACAATTCAAGTTCGCACCCGGTTGGTTCCTTACATGGAGTGGTTGGTGTTTTCAATAGTTCTAGCGATTGGATTTCACTCCAAACTAACCAAATGACTACTCCCACCTTATTATGATGTTGCCCAAGTTTTGGAATCGATCCGAAATCAATAGGGGTAAGAAATTGGACAATTCATGTTCGCACCCTGTTCGTTCCTCACATGGAGTGGTTGGTGTTTTCAATAGTTCTAGCGATTGGATTTCACTCCAAACTCACCAAATGACTCCTTCCACCTTATTATGATGTTTCCCAAGTTTTGGAATCGATCCGAAATCAGTAGGTGTAAGAAATTGGACAGTTCAAGTTCGCACCCAGTTCGTTCCTTACATGGAGTGGTTGGTGTTTTGCTTAGTTCTAGCTAATGGATTTCATTCCAAACTAACCGAATGACTCCTCCCACCTTATTATGATCTTGCCCAAGTTTTGGAATCGATCCGAAATCAATAGGTGTAAGAAATTGGACAATTCAAGTTCGCACCCAGTTCGTTTCTTAGATGGAGTGGTTGCTGTTTTGCTTAGTTCTAGCGATTGGATTTCACCCCAAACTAACCAAATGACTACTCCCACCTTATTATGATATTGCCCAAGTTTTGGAATCGATCCGAAATCAATAGGGGTAAGAAATTGGACAATTCATGTTCGCACCCTGTTCGTTCTTCACATGGAGTGGTTGGTGCTTTCAATAGTTCTAGCGATTGGATTTCACTCCAAACTCACCAAATGACTCCTTCCACCTTATTATGATGTTTCCCAAGTTTTGGAATCGATCCGAAATCAGTAGGTGTAAGAAATTGGACAATTTAAGTTCGCACCCAGTTCGTTCCTTACTTGGAGTGGTTGGTGTTTTCAATAGTTCTAGCGATTGGATTTCACTCCAAACTAACCAAATGACTCCTCCCACCTTATTATGGTGTTGGCCAATTTTTGGAATCGATCCGAAATCAATAGGTGTAAGAAATTGCACAATTCAAGTTCGCACCCAGTTCGTTTCTTACATGGAGTGGTTGGTGTTTTGCTTAGTTCTAGCTACTGGATTTCACTCCAAACTCACCAAATGACTCCTCCCACCCTATTATGATGTTGCCTAAGTTTTGGAATCGATCCGAAATCAATTGGTGTAAGAAATTGGACAATTCAAGTTCGCACCCAGTTCGTTCCTTACATGGAGTGGTTGGTGTTTTCAATAGTTCTAGCGATTGGATTTCACTCCAAACTCCCCAAATGACTCCTTCCACCTTATTATGATGTTTCCCAAGTTTTGGAATCGATCCGAAATCAGTAGGAGTAAGAAATTGGACAATTCAAGTTCGCACCCAGTTCGTTCCTTACATGGAGTGGTTGTTGTTTTGCTTAGTTCTAGCTATTGGATTTCACTCCAAACTAACCGAATGACTCCTCCCACCTTATTATGATGTTGCCCAAGTTTTGGAATCGATCCGAAATCAATAGGTGTAAGAAATTGGACAATTCAAGTTCGCACCCAGTTCGTTTCTTAGATGGAGTGGTTGGTGTTTTGCTTAGTTCTAGCGATTGGATTTCACTCAAAACTCACCAAATGACTCCTCCCACCTTATTATGATGTTGCCCAAGTTTTGGAATCGATCCGAAATCAATAGGTGTAAGAAATTGGACAATTCAAGTTCGCACCCAGTTCGTTTCTTAGATGGAGTGGTTGCTGTTTTGCTTAGTTCTAGCGATTGGACTTCACTCCAAACTAACCAAATGACTACTCCCACCTTATTATGATGTTGCCCAAGTTTTGGAATCGATCCGAAATCAATAGGGGTAAGAAATTGGACAATTCATGTTCGCACCCTGTTCGTTCCTCACATGGAGTGGTTGGTGTTTTCAATAGTTCTAGCGATTGGATTTCACTCAAAACTCACCAAATGACTCCTCCCACCTTATTATGATGTTGTCCAAGTTTTGGAATCGATCCGAAATCAATAGGTGTAAGAAATTGGACAATTCAAGTTCGCACCCAGTTCGTTCCTTCCATGGAGTGGTTGGTGTTTTGCTTAGTTCTAGCTATTGGATTTCACTCCAAACTCACCAAATGACTCCTCCCACCTTATTATGATGTTGGCCCTGTTTTGGAATCGATCCGAAATCAATAGGTGTAAGAAATTGCACAATTCAAGTTCGCACCCAGTTCGTTCCTTACATGGAGTGGTTGGTGTTTTGATTAGTTCTAGCTATTGGATTTCACTCCAAACTAACCGAATGACTCCTCCCACCTTATTATGATGTTTCCCAAGTTTTGGATTCGATCCGAAATCAGTAGGTGTAAGAAATTGGACAATTCATGTTCGCACCCTGTTCGTTCCTCACATGGAGTGGTTGGTGTTTTCAATAGTTCTAGCAATTGGATTTCACTCAAAACTCACCAAATGACTCCTCCCACCTTATTATGATGTTGCCCAAGTTTTGGAATCGATCCGAAATCAATCGGTGTAAGAAATTGGACAATTCAAGTTCGCACCCAGTTCGTTTATTAGATGGAGTGGTTGGTGTTTTGCTTAGTTCTAGCGATTGGATTTCACCCAAAACTCACCAAATGACTCCTCCCACCTTATTATGATGTTGCCCAAGTTTTGGAATCGATCCGAAATCAATAGGTGTAAGAAATTGGACAATTCAAGTTCGCACCCAGTTCGTTTCTTAGATGGAGTGGTTGCTGTTTTGCTTAGTTCTAGCGATTGGATTTCACTTCAAACTAACCAAATGACTACTCCCACCTTATTATGATGTTGCCCAAGTTTTGGAATCGTTCCGAAATCAATAGGGGTAAGAAATTGGACAATTCATGTTCGCACCCTGTTCGTTCCTCACGTGGAGTGGTTGGTGTTTTCAATAGTTCTAGCGATTGGATTTCACTCAAAACTCACCAAATGACTCCTCCCACCTTATTATGATGTTGCCCAAGTTTTGGAATCGATCCGAAATCAATAGGTGTAAGAAATTGGACAATTCAAGTTCGCACCCAGTTCGTTCTTTACATGGAGTCGTTGGTGTTTTGCTTAGTTCTAGCTATTGGATTTCGCTCCAAACTAACCGAATGACTCCTCCCACCTTATTATGATGTTGCCCAAGTTTTGGAATCGATCCGAAATCAATAGGTGTAAGAAATTGGACAATTCAAGTTCGCACCCAGTTCGTTTCTTAGATGGAGTGGTTGGTCTTTTGCTTAGTTCTAGCGATTGGATTTCACTCAAAACTCACCAAATGACTCCTCCCACCTTATTGTGATGTTGCCCAAGTTTTGGAATCGATCCGAAATCAATAGGTGTAAGAAATTGGACAATTCATGTTTGCACCCTGTTCGTTCCTCACATGCAGTGGTTGGTGTTTTCAATAGTTCTAGCGATTGGATTTCACTCCAAACTCACCAAATGACTCCTACCACCTTATTATGATGTTTTCCAAGTTTTGGAATCGATCCGAAATCAATAGGTGTAAGAAATTGGACAATTCAAGTTTGCACCCTATTCGTTCCTCACATGCAGTGGTTGGTGTTTTCAATAGTTCTACCGATTGGATTTAACTCTAAACTCACCAAATGACTCCTACCACCTTATTATGATGTTTTCCAAGTTTTGGAATCGATCCGAAATCAATAGGTGTAAGAAATTGGACAATTCAAGTTCGCACCCAGTTCGTTCCTTACATGGAGTGGTTGGTGTTTTTCTTAGTTCTAGCGATTGGATTTCACTCCAAACTAACCAAATGACTACTCCCACCTTATTATGATGTTGCCCAAGTTTTGGAATCGATCCGAAATCAATAGGTGTAAGAAATTGGACAATTCAAGTTCGCACCCAGTTCGTTCCTTACATGGAGTGGTTGGTGTTTTTCTTAGTTCTAGCGATTGGATTTCACTCCAAACTAACCGAATGACTACTCCCACCTTATTATGATGTTGCCCAAGTTTTGGAATCGATCCGAAATCAATAGGGGTAAAAAATTGGAAAATTCATGTTCGCACCCTGTTCGTTCCTCACATGGAGTGGTTGGTGTTTTCAATAGTTCTAGCGATTGGATTTCACTCCAAACTCACCAAATGACTCCTTCCACCTTATTATGATGTTTCCCAAGTTTTGGAATCGATCTGAAATCAGTAGGTGTAAGAAATTGGACAATTCAAATTCGCACCCAGTTCGTTCCTTACATGGAGTGATTGGTGTTTTGCTTAGTTCTTGCAATTGGATTTCACTCCAAACTCACCAAATGACTCCTCCCACCCTATTATGATGTTGCCCAAGTTTTGGAATCGATCCGAAATCAATAGGTGTAAGAAATTGGACAATTCAAGTTCGCACCCAGTTCGTTCCTTACATGGAGTGGTTGGTGTTTTCAATAGTTCTAGCGATTGGATTTCACTCCAAACTCACCAAATGACTCCTTCCACCTTATTATGATGTTTCCCAAGTTTTGGAATCGATCCGAAATCAGTAGGTGTAAGAAATTGGACAATTCAAGTTCGCACCCAGTTCGTTCCTTACATGGAGTGGTCGGTGTTTTGCTTAGTTCTAGCTATTGGATTTCGCTCCAAACTCACCAAATGACTCCTCCCACCCTATTATGATGTTGCCCAAGTTTTGGAATCGATCCGAAATCAATAGGTGTAAGAAATTGGACAATTCAAGTTCGCACCCAGTTCGTTTCTTAGATGGAGTGGTTTTTGTTTTGCTTAGTTCTAGCGATTGGATTTCACTCCAAACTAACCAAATGACTACTCCCACCTTATTATGATGTTGCCCAAGTTTTGGAATCGATCCGAAATCAATAGGGGTAAGAAATTGGACAATTCATGTTCGCACCCTGTTCGTTCCTCACATGGAGTGGTTGGTGTTTTCAATAGTTCTAGCGATTGGATTTCACCCCAAACTCACCAAATGACTCCTTCCACGTTATTATGATGTTACCCAAGTTTTGGAATCAATCCGAAATCAATAGGTGTAACAAATTGCACAAGTCAAGTTCGCACCCAGTTCGTTCCTTAGATGGAGTGGTTGGTGTTTTGCTTAGTTCTAGAGATTGGATTTCACTCCTAACTCACCAAATGACTCCTTCCACCTTATTATGATGTTTCCCAAGTTTTGGAATCGATACGAAATCAGTAGGTGAAAGAAATTGTACAATTCAAGTTCGCACCCAGTTCGTTCCTTAGATGGAGTGGTTGGTGTTTTGCTTAGTTCTAGCGATTGGATTTCACTCCAAACTCACTAAATGACTCCTGCCACCTTATTATGATGTTACCCAAGTTTTGGAATCGATCCGAAATCAATAGGGGTAAGAAATTGGACAATTCAAGTTCGCACCCAGTTTGTTCCTTATATTGAGTGGTTGGTGTTTTCAATAGTTCTAGCGATTGGATTTCACTCCAAACTTAGCAAATGACTCCTCCCACTTTATTATGATGTTGCCCAAGTTTTGAAATCGATCCGAAATCAATAGGGGTAAGAAATTGGACAATTCAAGTTCCCACCCAGTTTGTTCCTTAGATGGAGTGGTTGGTGTTTTGCTTAGTTCTTGCGATTGTATTTCACTCAAAACTCACCAAATGACTCCTCCCACCTTATTATAATGTTGCCCAAGTGTTGGAATCGATCCGATATCAATAGGTATAAGAAATTGGACAATTCATGTTCGCACCCTGTTCGTTCCTCACATGGAGTGGTTGGTGTTTTCAATAGTTCTAGCGATTGGATTTCACTCCAAACTCACCAAATGACTCCTTCCACCTTATTATGATGTTTCCCAAGTTTTGGAATCGATCCGAAATCAGTAGGTGTAAGAAATTGGACAGTTCAATTTCGCACCCAGTTCGTTCCTTACATGGAGTGGTTGGTGTTTTGCTTAGTTCTAGCTATTGGATTTCACTCCAAACTAACCGAATGACTCCTCCCACCTTATTATGATGTTGCCCAAGTTTTGAAATCGATCCGAAATCAATAGGTGTAAGAAATTGGACAATTCAAGTTCGCTCCCAGTTCGTTTCTTAGATGGAGTGGGTGGTGTTTTGCTTAGTTCTACCGATTGGATTTCACTCCAAACTAACCAAATGACTCCTCCCACCTTATTATGATGTTGCCCAAGTTTTGGAATCGATCCGAAATCAATAGGCGTAAGAAATTGGACAATTCAAGTTAGCACCCAGTTCGTTCCTTAGATGTAGTGGTTGGTGTTTTGCTTAGTTCTAGTGATTGGATTTCACTCAAAACTCACCAAATGACTCCTCCCACCTTATTATGATGTTGCCCAAGTTTTGGAATCGATCTGAAATCAATAGGTGTAAGAAATTGGACAATTCAAGTTCGCACAATGTTCGTTCCTTACATGGAGTGGTTGGTGTTTTTCTTAGTTCTAGCGATTGGATTTCACTCCAAACTCACCAAATGACTCCTCCCACCTTATTATGATGTTACCCAGGTTTTGGAATCGATCCGAAATCAATAGGGGAAAGAAATTGGCCAATTCAAGTTCGCACCCTGTTCGTTCCTTACATGGAGTGGTTGGTGTTTTCAATAGTTCTAGCGGTTGGATTTCTCTCCAAACTCACCAAATGACTCCTTCCACCTTATTATGATGTTGCCCAAGTTTTGGAATCGATACGAAATCAATAGGTGTAAGAAATTGGACAATTCAAGTTCGCACCCAGTTCGTTCCATACATGGAGTGGTTGGTGTTTTGCTTAGTTCTAGCGATTGGGTTTCACTCCAAACTCAACAAATGACTCCTCCCACCTTATTATGATGTTGCCCAAGTTTTGGAATCGATCCGAAATCAATAGGTGTAAGAAATTGGACAATTCATGTTCGCACCCTGTTCGTTCCTCACATGCAGTGGTTGATGTTTTCAATAGTTCTAGCAATTGGATTTCACTCCAAACACACCAAATGACTCCTCCCACCTTATTATGATGTTGCCCAAGTTTTGGAATCAATCCGAAATCAATAGGTGTAAGAAATTGGACAATTCAAGTTCGCACCCAGTTCGTTCCTTACATTGAGTGGTTGGTGTTTTCAATAGTTCTAGCGATTGGATTTCACTCCAAACTTAGCAAATGACTCCTCCCACCTTATTATGATGTTGCCCAAGTTTTGGAATCGATCCGAAATCAATAGGGGTAAGAAATTGGACAATTCAAGTTCGCACCCAGTTCGTTCCTTACATTGAGTGGTTGGTGTTTTCAATAGTTCTAGCGATTGGATTTCACTCCAAACTTAGCAAATGACTCCTCCCACCTTATTATGATGTTGCCCAAGTTTTGGAATCGATCCGAAATCAATAGGGGTAAGAAATTGGACAATTCAAGTTCGGACACAGTTCGTTCCTTACATGGAGTGGTTGGTGTTTTGCTTAGTTCTAGCTATAGGATTTCCCACCAAACTAACCGAATGACTCCACCCACCTTATTATGATGTTGCCCAAGTTTTGGAATCGATCCGAAATGAATAGGTGTAAGAAATTGGACAATTCAAGTTCGCACCCAGTTCGTTTCTTAGATAGAGTGGTTGGTGTTTTGCTTAGTTCTAGCTATTGTAATTCACTCAAAACTCACCAAATGACTCCTCCCACCTTATTATGATGTTGCCCAAGTTTTGGAATCGATCTGAAATCAATAGGTGTAAGAAATTGGACAATTCAAGTTCGCACAATGTTCGTTCCTTACATGGAGTGGTTGGTGTTTTCAATAGTTCTAGCGGTTGGATTTTACTCCAAAGTCACCAAATGATTCCTTCCACCTTATTATGATGTTGCCCAAGTTTTGGAATCGATACGAAATCAATAGGTGTAAGAAATTGGACAATTCAAGTTCGCACCCAGTTCGTTCCATACATGGAGTGGTTGGTGTTTTTCTTAGTTCTAGCGATTGGATTTCACTCTAAACTCACCAAATGACTCCTCCCACCTTATTATGATGTTACCCAGGTTTTGGAATCGATCCGAAATCAATAGGGGTAAGAAATTGGACAATTCAAGTTCGCACCCAGTTTGTTCCTTACATTGAGTGGTTGGTGTTTTCAATAGTTCTAGCGATTGGATTTCACTCCAAACTTAGAAAATGACTCCTCCCACCTTATTATGATGTTGCCCAAGTTTGGAAATCGATCCGAAATCAATAGGTGTAAGAAATTGGACAATTCATGTTCGCACCCTGTTCGTTCCTCACATGCAGTGGTTGGTGTTTTCAATAGCTCTAGCAATTGGATTTCACTCCAAACACACCAAATGACTCCTCCCACCTTATTATGATGTTGCCCAAGTTTTGGAATCGATCCGAAATCAATAGGTGTAAGAAATTGGACAATTCAAGTTCGCACCCAGTTCGTTTCTTAGATGGAGTGGTTGGTATTTTGCTTAGTTCTTGCGATTGGATTTCACTCCAAACTAACCGAATGACTCCTCCCACCTTATTATGATGTTGCACAAGTTTTGGAATCGATCCGAAATCAATAGGTGTAAGAAATTGGACAATTCAAGTTCGCACCCTGTTCGTTCCTTACATGGAGTGGTTGGTGTTTTCAATAGTTCTAGCAATTGGATTTCACTCCAAACTCACCAAATGACTCCTTCCACCTTATTATGTTCTTGCCCAAGTTTTGGAATCGATCCGAAATCAATAGGGGTAAGAAATTGGACAATTCAAGTTCGCACCCAGTTTGTTCATTACATGGAATGGTTGGTGTTTTCAATTGTTCTAGCGATTGGATTTCACTCCAAACTCACCGAATGACTCCTTCCACCTTATTATGATGTTGCCCAAGTTTTGGAATCGATCCGAAATCAATAGGTGTAAGAAATTGGACAATTCAAGTTCGCACCCAGTTCGTTCCTTACATGGAGTGGTTAGTGTTTTCAATAGTTCTAGCGATTGGATTTCACTCCAAACTCACCAAATGACTCCTTCCACCTTATTATGATGTTTCCCAAGTTTTGGAATCGATCCGAAATCAGTAGGTGTAAGACATTGGACAATTCAAGTTCGTTCCTTACATGGAGTGGTTGGTGTTTTGCTTAGTTCTAGCTATTGGATTTCACTCCAAACTAACCGAATGACTCCTCCCACCTTATTATGATGTTGCCCAAGTTTTGGAATCTATCCGAAATCGATAGGGGTAAGAAATTGGACAATTCAAGTTCGCACCCAGTTCGTTCCTTACATTGAGTGGTTGGTGTTTTCAATGGTTCTAGCGATTGGATTTCACTCCAAACTTAGCAAATGACTCCTCCCACCCTATTATGATGTTGCCCAAGTTTTGAAATCGATTCGAAATCAATAGGGGTAAGAAGTTGGACAATTCAAGTTCGCACCCAGTTTGTTCCTTAGATGGAGTGGTTGGTGTATTGCTTAGTTCTAGCGATTGGATTTCACTCCAACCTCACCAAATGACTCCTCCCACCTTATTATGATGTTGCCCAAGTTTTGGAATCTATCCGAAATCAATAGGGGTAAGAAATTGGACAATTCAAGTTCGCACCCAGTTTGTTCCTTACATGGAATGGTTGGTGTTTTCAATTGTTCTAGTGATTGGATTTCACTCCAAACTCACCGAATGACTCCTCCCACCTTATTATGATGTTGCCCAAGTTTTGGAATCGATCCGAAATCAGTAGGTGTAAGAAATTGGACAATTCAAGTTCGCACCCAGTTTGTTCCTTAGGTGGAGTGGTTGGTGTTTTGCTTGGTTCTAGCGATTGGATTTCACTCCAAACTCACCAAATGACTCCTCCCACCTTATTATGATGTTGCTCAAGTTTTGGAATCGGTCCGAAATCAATAGGTGTAAGAAATTGGACAATTCAAGTTCGCACCAAGTTCTTTCCTTACATGGAGTGGTTGGTGTTTTGCTTAGTTCTAGCGATTGGATTTCACTCCAAACTCACCAAATGACTCCTCCCACCTTAATATGATGTTACCCAAGTTTTGGAATCAATCCGAAATCAACAGGGGTAAGAAATTGGACAATTCAAGTTCGCACGCAGTTCGTTCCTTACATTGAGTGGTTGGTGTTTTCAATAGTTCTAGCGATTGGATTTCACTCCAAACTTAGCAAATGACTCCTCCCACCTTATTATAATGTTGCCCAAATTTTGAAATAGATCCGAAAAGAATAGGTGTAAGAAATTGGACAATTCAAGTTCGCACCCAGTTCGTTCCTTACATGGAGTGGTTGGTGTTTTGCTTAGTTCTAGCTATTGGATTTCACTCCAAACTAACCGAATGACTCCTCCCACCTTATTATGATGTTGCCCAAGTTTTGGAATCGATCCGAAATCCATAGGGGTAAGAAATTGGACAATTCAAGTTCGCACCCAGTTTGTTCCTTACATGGAATGGTTGGTGTTTTCAATTGTTCTAGTGATTGGATTTCACTCCAAACTCACCGAATGACTCCTCCCACCTTATTATGATGTTGCCCAAGTTTTGGAATCGATCCGAAATCAGTAGGTGTAAGAAATTGGACAATTCAAGTTCTCACCCAGTTTGTTCCTTAGGTGGAGTGGTTGGTGTTTTGCTTAGTTCTAGCAATTGGATTTCACTCCAAACACACCAAATGACTCCTCCCACCGTATTATGATGCTGCCCATGTTTTGGAATCGATCCGAAATCAATAGGTGTAAGAAATTGGACAATTCAAGTTCGCACCAAGTTCTTTCCTTACATGGAGTGGTTGGTGTTTTGCTTAGTTCTAGCGATTGGATTTCACTCCAAACTCACCAAATGACTCCTTCCACCTTATTATGATGTTTCCCAAGTTTTGGAATCGATCCGAAATCAGTAGGTGTAAGAAATTGGACAGTTCAAGTTCGCACCCAGTTCATTCCTTAGATGTAGTGGTTGGTGTTTTGCTTTATTCTAGCGATTGGATTTCACTCAAAACTCACCAAATATCTCCTCCCTCCTTATTTTGATGTTGCCCCGGTTTTGGAATCGATCCGAAATCAATAGGTGTAAGAAATTGGACAATTCATGTTCGCACCCTGTTCGTTCCTCACATGCAGTGGTTGGTGTTTTCAATAGTTCTAGCAATTGGATTTCACTCCAAACTCACCAAATGACTCCTTCCACCTTATTATGATGTTTTCCAAGTTTTGGAATCGATCCGAAATCAATAGGTGTAAAAAATTGGACAATTCAAGTTCGCACCCTGTTCGTTCCTTACATGGAGTGGTTGGTGTTTTCAATAGTTCTAGCAATTGGATTTCACTCCAAACTCACCAAATGACTCCTTCCACCTTATTATGATGTTGCCCAAGTTTTGGAATCGATACGAAATCAAAAGGTGTAAGACATTGCACAATTCAAGTTCGCACCCAGTTCGTTCCTTACATGGAGTAGTTGGTGTTTTGCTTAGTTCTAGCGATTGGATTTCACTCCAAACTAACCGAATGACTCCTCCCAGCTTATTATGATGTTGCCCAAGTTTTGGAATCGATCCGAAATCAATAGGTGTAAGAAATTGGACAATTCAAGTTCGCACCCTGTTCGTTCCTTACATGGAGTGGTTGGTGTTTTCAATAGTTCTAGCGGTTGGATTTCACTCCAAACTCACCAAATGACTCCTTCCACCTTATTATGATGTTGCCCAAGTTTTGGAATCGATACGAAATCAATAGGTGTAAGAAATTGGACAATTCAATTTCGCACCCAGTTTGTTCCATACATGGAGTGGTTGGTGTTTTGCTTATTTCTAGCGATTGGATTTCACTCCAAACTCACCAAATGACTCCTCCCACCTTATTATGATGTTTCCCAAGTTTTGGAATCGATCCGAAATCAATAGGGGTAAGAAATTGGACAATTCAAGTACGCACCCAGTTCGTTCCTTACATTGAGTGGTTGGTGTTTTCAATAGTTCTAGCGATTGGATTTCACTCCAAACTTAGCAAACGACTCCTCCCACCTTATTATGATGTTGCCCAAGTTTTGAAATCGATCCGAAATCAATAGGGGTAAGAAATTGGACAATTCAAGTTCGCACCCAGTTCGTTCCTTAGATGGAGTGGTTGGTGTTTTGCTTAGTTCTAGCTGTTGGATTTCACTCCAAACTCACCAAATAACTCCTTCCACCTTATTATGATGTTGCCCAAGTTTTGGAATCTATCCGAAATCAATAGGTGTAATAAATTGGACAAGTCAAGTTCGGACCCAGCTCGTTCCTTACATGGAGTGGTTGGTGTTTTGCTTAGTTCTAGCGATTGGATTTCACTTCAAACTCACCAAATGACTCCTCCCACCTTATTATGATGTTGCCCAAGTTTTGGAATCGATCCGAAATCAATAGGTGTAAGAAATTGGACAATTCAAGTTCGCACCCAGTTCGTTCCTTACATAGAGTGGTTGGTGTTTTCAATAGTTCTAGCGATTGGATTTCACTCCAAACTCACCGAATGACTCCTCCCACCTTATTATGATGTTGCCCAAGTTTTGGAATCGATCCGAAATCAGTAGGTGTAAGAAATTGGACAATTCAAGTTCGCACCCAGTTTGTTCCTTAGGTGGAGTGGTTGGTGTTTTGCTTGGTTCTAGCGATTGGATTTCACTCCAAACTCACCAAATGACTCCTCCCACCTTATTATGATGTTGCTCAAGTTTTGGAATCGGTCCGAAATCAATAGGTGTAAGAAATTGGACAATTCAAGTTCGCACCAAGTTCTTTCCTTACATGGAGTGGTTGGTGTTTTGCTTAGTTCTAGCGATTGGATTTCACTCCAAACTCACCAAATGACTCCTCCCACCTTAATATGATGTTACCCAAGTTTTGGAATCAATCCGAAATCAACAGGGGTAAGAAATTGGACAATTCAAGTTCGCACGCAGTTCGTTCCTTACATTGAGTGGTTGGTGTTTTCAATAGTTCTAACGATTGGATTTCACTCCAAACTTAGCAAATGACTCCTCCCACCTTATTATAATGTTGCCCAAATTTTGAAATAGATCCGAAAAGAATAGGTGTAAGAAATTGGACAATTCAAGTTCGCACACAATTTGTTCCTTAGATGGAGTGGTTGGTGTTTTGCTTAGTTCTACCTATTGGATTTCACTCCAAACTAACCGAATGACTCCTCCCACCTTATTATGTTGTTGCCCAAGTTTTGGAATCGATCCGAAATCAGTAGGGGTAAGAAATTGGACAATTCAAGTTCGCACCCAGTTCGTTCCTTACATGGAATGGTTGGTGTTTTCAATACTTCTAGCGATTGGATTTCACTCCAAACACACCAAATGACGCATTCCACCTTATTATGATGTTTCCCAAGTTTTGGAATCGATCCGAAATCAATAGGTGTAAGAAATTGGACAATTCAAGTTCGCACCCAGTGCGTTCCTTACATGGAGTGGTTGGTGTTTTGCTTAGTTCTAGCTATTGGATTTCACTCCAAACTTACCGAATGACTCCTCCCACCTTATTATGATGTTGTCCAGGTTTTGGAATTGATCCGAAATCAATAAGTGTAAGAAATTGGACAATTCAAGTTCGCACCCAGTTCGTTCCTTACATGGAGTGGTTGGTGTTTTGCTTAGTTCTAGCTATTGGATTTCACTCCAAACTTACCGAATGACTCCTCCCACCTTATTATGATGTTGTCCAAGTTTTGGAATTGATCCGAAATCAATAGGTGTAAGAAATTGGACAATTCAAGTTCGCACCCAGTTCGTTCCTTACATGGAGTTGTTGGTGTTTTGCTTAGTTCTAGCTATTGGATTTCACTCCAAACTAACCGAATGACTCCTCCCACCTTATTATGATGTTGCCCAAGTTTTGGAATCGATCCGAAATCAATAGGTGTAAGAAATTGGACAATTCAAGTTCGCACCCAGTTCGTTTCTTAGATGGAGTTGTTGGTGTTTTGCTTAGTTCTAGCGATTGGATTTCACTCCAAACTCACCAAATGACTCCTCCCACCTTATTATGATGTTGCCCAAGTTTTGGAATCGATCCGAAATCAATAGGTGTAAGAAATTGGACAATTCAAGTTCGCACCCAGTTCGTTCCTTACATGGAGTGGTTGGTGTTTTGTGTAGTTCTAGAGATTGGATTTCACTCCAAACTCACCAAATGACTCCTCCCACCTTATTATAATGTTGCCCAAGTTTTGGAATCGATCCGAAATCAATAGGTGTAAGAAATTGGACAATTCAAGTTCTCACACTGTTCGTTCCTTACATGGAGTGGTTGGTGTTTTCAATAGTTCTAGCGATTGGATTTCACTCCAAACTCACCAAATGACTCCTTCCACCTTATTATGATGTTGCCCAAGTTTTAGAATCGATCCGAAATCAGTAGGTGTAAGAAATTGGACAATTCAAGTTCGCACCCAGTTCGTTCCTTAGATGGAGTGGTTGGTGTTTTCAATAGTTCTAGCGATTGGATTTCACTCCAAACTCACCAAACGACTCCTCCCACCTTATTATGATGTTGGCCAAGTTTTGGAATCGATCCGAAATCAATAATTGTAAGAAATTGGACAATTCAAGTTCTCACACTGTTCATTCCTTACATGGAGTGGTTGGTGTTTTCAACAGTTCTAGCGATTGGATTTCACTCCAAACTCACCAAATGACTCCTTCCACCTTATTATGATGTTGCCCAAGTTTTGGAATCGGTCCGAAATCAGTAGGTGTAAGAAATTGGACAATTCAAGTTCTCACCCAGTTCGTTCCTTAGATGGAGTGGTTGGTGTTTTCAATAGTTCTAGCGATTGGATTTCACTCCAAACTCACCAAATGACTCCTCCCACCTTATTATGATGTTGCCCAAGTTTTGGAATCGATCCGAAATCAATAGGTGTAAGAAATTGGACAATTCAAGTTCTCACACTGTTCGTTCCTTACATGGAGTGGTTGGTGTTTTCAATAGTTCTAGAGATTGGATTTCACTCCAAACTCACCAAATGACTCCTTCCACCTTATTATGATGTCACTATGCCAAAAAAGGCCTATAGCAACGGATAAAATCCGTTGCCTATTACCCATAAATACCGTGGTATTCAAGCCTGTTGCCTATTACTATGTAATAGGCAACGGATATTATCCGTGGCCTTTTTAAAGTTACAGCATCAGATATTTGGTAAAATCCGATGCGTAAATGATTTCCGTGTTCCAAAAAAACGTTGACCTCTGACGCCTAAACCTGAAACAGCATCAGTAGTTTCAAAAGGGAGGAGGCTAAAGAGGTATTATAACATCAGTGGTATCTACTATACTGATGCGTATTGTCAATTACAACATCGCAGAAACAAATACTGTTGTTGCGAATTATGTTATATGTCATCGCTTTTTTTAATTTGTGGATGTGAAAAGCCTCCAATAGTGCTGGTTGTTATTTAAATGCTGATGGTACTTCTAGTTTTAGGCATCAGTGATCATAGATGTTTGGTTGTTGTTTTTATCTTTCAACTTCAGTTATTTTTGGAAAATTGAAGTTGTTATAAACAATGGGCATCACTTATGTACGTAAAGTGTAGGTATTTTGCGTGTTGCACTTTACTTTACTTGAGCAAAAAACTTGAATGATCCATACTTGTCACATCCAAATCACAATTTTTCCAGCCCTACACCACAAAATATCCATACTTGTCTATATATAAGCAAAATACTAGCTAGAAAGACATGTAAAATAAAGGAGGAATGCTTAGTTCAATTAAAAAGCCATTATAGGACATGAGTTGCCAATTCTTCTCGCACCTCATCCAATTCCATTTGGGTGTACGTATCCTTCCGTTTAGCTCTATACTGAAAAGAAAAAAAGCATGTAAAATGTAAACACAAACAGCAGAAATACGAACATAAGCTTAAAAAGTGCAAGGTACAGAAAAAAAAAAAAAAGACATGTTAAATGAAAGGAGAGAATGCTTAGTACAAAGAAAAAGCCAAATCTTCCCATTCCTATATTCATGTGCAAACATCCATAAAAGAGCTATATCAATTTCCTCATCCTTCTCCACTATCTTCTTCTCTTTCTATCGATAGGCATGTACTGTAAACAGAAGCCACAATAGTTAAATAATCCATGACTTTGCAATCATTTTAAAGCAAAAGGAACTGAGAAAAAAGAAACATAAATGGAAGAAAAAAATCCAGACACCAGAAAACGCCATTGCAAGTCCTTCCCAGTAGAGAAGAACTGAGCCCACCCTTGAAGACAGCAAAAATGATCTTGATACATTTTAGAGTAAGTAAATATAATGGGTGTGAATAACACAAATATTTTAATCAAACAATCATTTAAGAAAAACAGAACTAAAGAGCAGAGTGTAATGTAACATTGACAATGAACACATCTTTATCCCATTAATATATTTTTTTTTCAAAACAAATTTCCAGGTATTGGTAACTACCTCTTTCAAAGTATGCAATAGAGCTTAAAAGTAGCAAGAACATCTTGTTATGCTATACAATTCAAAAGTGCATTATCCAACCTGTTTCAAATCCTCCTCATAATCACTGAGTAAATTGATACAGCATCAACTCCTCTGAGTTATATAGCAACTCAATTGTAGGCTTTGAATTCAGCAAACCCAATTTAAGAATAATAATACATACATCAGCCCACAATAATTAATTACCTAAATTCACAAACAGTACGAAATCTAAGCAAAAACTATGAATAATGCTATTTTCTGCATGAGACAATTAACCGTTTCTTTTTCTTTTCCTTTTTGAGGAAGACCAGCAATCTAAAAATTCGTATTGATTTGCAAGCCCCCGAATTATGAATGTATATTCTAACTTCTGATTTATTAAAGCACTACCAAACATACAAACTCAAATTAAATCAACATGTATCACTCAAATACCATAAGTACCAATTCCGGATGCCATATTAAATAACTTACCCTCAATCCTAATGCCATATCCTTCTTCTTTTCTTCTTCTTATTGTTATTTTTGCCTTAAGCTAACAACCCTAAGTATCATCCTGCGCATTTACAAACACAAAAACAGAGAGAGAATACTCAAATCCTCAAATAGAGCAACTTACTACTATATAATTCCCTGAATAAAACAACAACAACAAAAATAATTACAATATTGAGCTGTTAAAGCTGCTTGAGACATGAATTATTCATCAATAAATAATTGAACATCATACTTCATTAAGCAAGTATTTCAAACAGGCTACTGCAAAAATTAAAACAAAATCTGTTAGATATTATATTTTGGGAGAGCTTGAGACCAAATCAGTCTTCAAACTCAAAATAGTCTATGCCTTTGCACTCCAAGTTTCACTAATCATCTTAAAACAACATTTTGTTTCTCATTTAACTCAACGCAGCAACATAATAAAAGACATCACAGGAAACATCAAATATCCAATACTAAGGGAAACAAAAATATTTGCTAAATTGACCAGTTAATTGATGGGGCCATGACCCTGCCACTAGCTAAAATATAAAGACATGTCTTTGACAAAAAAAGACTAATAATAACAAGAATAAAGATAAGTTTCTTTGACAAAAAATACAATAATGAAAATAAAAATATAGCAAAGCTCATAGACAAAAGCAAACAACCCTTGAAACAAATAAACACTTACATGACCCACTTCCAACATTGTCATCACCAGATCCAGCATATGTAGCTTTCAGTAAATCATAGATGGCCAAACAAATATCTCAAGCACAACAGAAAACTCAAATAAATGGCCAAATAAATGTTCCAAAACTCAAAACTCAATTATACAGAGCAAATGGTATTCATACCTAACAGAAAGGCAGCATATGAAGGAAGTGGGGAGACGACGAGTTCGCCAGTTCAATGGTTGAGGGGCTGCAACGACCTTGTTATTAAGACAAAAAAAATAGATTTTATTTTGAAATAATCAAAATCAAATAACTATACAACAATTGTTGAATAAACAAAAGATGAAAATACCTTTGAATCGAAGAGAATTGACTGCTCAAGGAAATGGTTTGGGGTGCAGAGAGGGTGGGAAATAACTCAGACCATCATCAAAAACATATTGGCTATTATCATAATGAAACCGACAACTATCACTACAATTATCACCATTATTATAATCAAACCTAAAATCCAGAAAAATATCCCCCAAAACAAAAACAAAAATCATATTTTCAATTCACATAAAATTGGCCCATAAAAAAACCCAGAAATCTTTACTTTAGAAACTTCCCAATTTCTATATAAATTGAAAAGATATTATTGCAAAAAAAAATATAATAAGGGCCTACAAAGGAGGAACAAAGGGCAAGCCAGAGAGACAACGAGCCAGCCGAAGAGAGAAAAAGACAGTAAGATTAGAGAAATTACCCAATAAATTGAAACCCTAACTGAAATTTCCCAAAACATTGAAACCCTAACTTAAATAATCTCACAGGACAACGCCGAGAGAAAGAGGACGCCGTTGAGGAAGAGGATGCCGACGACGAAGGTTGAAACCCTAATGAAGGGACTTCGATGGTTCTCTCTCAACGACGACGAGGATGCATATGGCTCTCTCTTTCTTCGAATGCCTTAGGTTATTTTTGTTGTGGCCAAGCTTTGAGTGTCCAGATGGAGGAAAGAGAAGAAGGAGATGGAGGAGATCCAAAAAATTGTGAGTTTTTTTTTCAGGAGATAGAAGTTTGGCTGAAAAGGTGAGGGACTCTAGGAGGGATTGAAAAAAATGCGAGGGAGAAGAGCGGAGTTTGGAGGGGAATCTGAAAAAAGGAGAGGGAGGGTGAAATTTTTTAGCTGGGGCGTTGACTATACTTTTAGCATCAGTGTCTGCAAAAAAACACGCCCCCACTTTACCAAAAAAAAAATAAGAAACACTTTAGGCATCAGTCGTTAGAACAGATGATGCTAAATTGGCATCAAGGAATCGCCAACAAAAACAAAATATTTGTGCTGATGTATTTTTACCCTTTAGCATCATAATTTATAAAATTAATGCCTAATGTACTAACAACATCAGTTTTCAGGTTTACTGATGCCAATGTAGTGTTGCTAAAGCCAAATTTTGGCATAGTGTGTTGCCCAAGTTTTGGATCGATCCGAAATCAATAAGTGTAAGAAATTGGACAATTCAAGTTCGCACCCAGTTCGTTCCTTACATGGAGTGGTTGGCGTTTTGCTTAGTTCTAGCGATTGGATTTCACTCCAAACTCACCACATGACTACTCCCACCTTATTATGATGTTGCCAAAGTTTTGGAATCGATCCGAAATCAATAGGTGTAAGAAACTGGACAATTCAAGTTCGCACCCAGTTCGTTCCTTAGATGGAGTGGTTGGTGTTTTGCTTAGTTCTAGCGATTGGATTTCACTCAAAACCAACCAAATGACTCCTCCCACCTTATTATGATGTTGCCCAAGTTTTGGAATCGATCCGAAATCAATAGGTGTAAGAAATTGGACAATTCAAATTCGCACCCAGTTCGTTCCTTAGATGGAGTGGTTGGTGTTTTGCTTAGTTCTAGCGATTGGATTTCACTCAAAACTTACCAAATGACTCCTCCCACCTGATTCTAATGTTGCCCAAGTTTTGGAATCGATCCGAAATCAATAGGTGTAAGAAATTGGACAATTCAAGTTCGCACCCAGTTCGTTCCATACATGGAGTGGTTGGTGTTTTGTTTTGTTCTAGCTATTGGATTTCACTCCAAACTAACCAAATGACTCTTTCCACCTTATTATTATGTTGCCCAAGTTTTGGGATCGATCCGAAATCAATAGGTGTAAGAAATTGGACAATTCAAGTTCGCACCCAGTTCGTACCTTACATGGAGTGGTTGGTGTTTTGCTTAGTTCTAGCGATTGGATTTCACTCCAAACTCACCAAATGACTCCTCCCACCTTATTATGATGTTGCCCAAGTTTTGGAATCGATCCGAAATCAATAGGTGTAAGAAATTGGACAATTCAAGTTCGCACCCAGTTCGTTCCTTACATGGAGTGGTTGGTGTTTTGCGTAGTTCTAGAGATTGGATTTCACTCCAAACTCACCAAATGACTCCTCCCACCTTATTATGATGTTGCCAAAGTTTTGGAATCGATCCGAAATCAATAGGTGTAAGAAACTGGACAATTCAAGTTCGCACCCAGTTCGTTCCTTAGATGGAGTGGTTGGTGTTTTGCTTAGTTCTAGCGATTGGATTTCACTCAAAACTAACCAAATGACTCCTCCCACCTTATTATGATGATGCCCAAGTTTTGGAATCGATCCGAAATCAATAGGTGTAAGAAATTGGACAATTCAAATTCGCACCCAGTTCGTTCCTTAGATGGAGTGGTTGGTGTTTTCAATAGTTCTAGCGATTGGATTTCACTCCAAACTCACCAAATGACTCCTTCCACCTTATTATGATGTTGCCCAAGTTTTAGAATCGATCCGAAATCAGTAGGTGTAAGAAATTGGACAATTCAAGTTCGCACCCAGTTCGTTCCTTAGATGGAGTGGTTGGTGTTTTCAATAGTTCTAGCGATTGGATTTCACTCCAAACTCACCAAATGACTCCTCCCACCTTATTATGATGTTGGCCAAGTTTTGGAATCGATCCGAAATCAATAATTGTAAGAAATTGGACAATTCAAGTTCTCACACTGTTCGTTCCTTACATGGAGTTGTTGGTGTTTTCAACAGTTCTAGCGATTGGATTTCACTCCAAACTCAGCAAATGACTCCTTCCACCTTATTATGATGTTGCCCAAGTTTTGGAATCGGTCCGAAATCAGTAGGTGTAAGAAATTGGACAATTCAAGTTCGCACCCAGTTCGTTCCTTAGATGGAGTGGTTGGTGTTTTCAATAGTTCTAGCGATTGGATTTCACTCCAAACTCACCAAATGACTCCTCCCACCTTATTATGATGTTGCCTAAGTTTTGGAATCGATCCGAAATCAATAGGTGTAAGAAATTGGACAATTCAAGTTCTCACACTGTTCGTTCCTTACATGGAGTGGTTGGTGTTTTCAATAGTTCTAGAGATTGGATTTCACTCCAAACTCACCAAATGACTCCTTCCACCTTATTATGATGTTGCCCAAGTTTTGGATCGATCCGAAATCAATAAGTGTAAGAAATTGGACAATTCAAGTTCGCACCCAGTTCGTTCCTTACATGGAGTGGTTGGCATTTTGCTTAGTTCTAGCGATTGGATTTCACTCCAAACTCAGCACATGACTACTCCCACCTTATTATGATGTTGCCAAAGTTTTGGAATCGATCCGAAATCAATAGGTGTAAGAAACTGGACAATTCAAGTTCGCACCCAGTTCGTTCCTTAGATGGAGTGGTTGGTGTTTTGCTTAGTTCTAGCGATTGGATTTCACTCAAAACTAACCAAATGACTCCTCCCACCTTATTATGATGTTGCCCAAGTTTTGGAATCGATCCGAAATCAATAGGTGTAAGAAATTGGACAATTCAAATTCACACCCAGTTCGTTCCTTAGATGGAGTGGTTGGTGTTTTGCTTAGTTCTAGCGATTGGATTTCACTAAAAACTCACCAAATGACTCCTCCCACCTGATTCTAATGTTGCCCAAGTTTTGGAATCGATCCGAAATCAATAGGTGTAAGAAATTGGACAATTCAAGTTCGCACCCAGTTCGTTCCACACATGGAGTGGTTGGTGTTTTGTTTTGTTCTAGCTATTGGATTTCACTCCAAACTAACCAAATGACTCTTTCCACCTTATTATTATGTTGCCCAAGTTTTGGGATTGATCCGAAATCAATAGGTGTAAGAAATTGGACAATTCAAGTTCGCACCCAGTTCGTACCTTACATGGAGTGGTTGGTGTTTTGCTTAGTTCTAGCGATTGGATTTCACTCCAAACTCACCAAATGACTCCTCCCACCATATTATGATGTTGCCCAAGTTTTGGAATCGATCCGAAATCAATAGGTGTAAGAAATTGGACAATTCAAGTTCGCACCCAGTTCGTTCCTTACATGGAGTGGTTGGTGTTTTGCGTAGTTCTAGAGATTGGATTTCACTCCAAACTCACCAAATGACTCCTCCCACCTTATTATGTTGTTGCCCAAGTTTTGGAATCGATCCGAAATCAGTAGGTGTAAGAAATTGGACAATTCAAGTTCGCACCCAGTTCGTTCCTTAGATGGAGTGGTTGGTGTTTTCAATAGTTCTAGCGATTGGATTTCACTCCAAACTCACCAAATGACTCCTCCCACCTTATTATGATGTTGGCCAAGTTTTGGAATCGATCCGAAATCAATAATTGTAAGAAATTGGACAATTCAAGTTCTCACACTGTTCGTTCCTTACATGGAGTGGTTGGTGTTTTCAACAGTTCTAGCGATTGGATTTGACTCCAAACTCACCAAATGACTCCTTCCACCTTATTATGATGTTGCCCAAGTTTTGGAATCGGTCCGAAATCAGTAGGTGTAAGAAATTGGACAATTCAAGTTCGCACCCAGTTCGTTCCTTAGATGGAGTGGTTGGTGTTTTCAATAGTTCTAGCGATTAGATTTCACTCCAAACTCACCAAATGACTCCTCCCACCTTATTATGATGTTGCCCAAGTTTTGGAATCGATCCGAAATCAATAGGTGTAAGAAATTGGACAATTCAAGTTCTCACACTGTTCGTTCCTTACATGGAGTGGTTGGTGTTTTCAATAGTTCTTGAGATTGGATTTCACTCCAAACTCTCCAAATGACTCCTCCCACCTTATTATGATGTTGCCCAAGTTTTGGAATCGATCCGAAATCAATAGGTGTAAGAAATTGGACAATTCAAGTTCTCACACTTTCGTTCCTTACATGGAGTGGTTGGTGTTTTCAATAGTTCTAGCGATTGGATTTCACTCCAAACTCACCAAATGACTCCTTCCACCTTATTATGATGTTGCCCAAGTTTTGGAATCGATCCGAAATCAATAGGTGTAAGAAATTGGACAATTCAAGTTCGCACCCAGTTCGTTCCTTACATGGAGTGGTTGGCGTTTTGCTTAGTTCTAGCGATTGGATTTCACTCCAAACTCAGCACATGACTACTCCCACCTTATTATGATGTTGCCAAAGTTTTGGAATCGATCCGAAATCAATAGGTGTAAGAAACTGGACAATTCAAGTTCGCACCCAGTTCGTTCCTTAGATGGAGTGGTTGGTGTTTTGCTTAGTTCTAGCGATTGGATTTCACTCAAAACTAACCAAATGACTCCTCCCACCTTATTATGATGTTGCCCAAGTTTTGGAATCGATCCGAAATCAATAGGTGTAAGAAATTGGACAATTCAAATTCGCACCCAGTTCGTTCCTTAGATGGAGTGGTTGGTGTTTTGCTTAGTTCTAGCGATTGGATTTCACTAAAAACTCACCAAATGACTCCTCCCACCTGATTCTAATGTTGCCCAAGTTTTGGAATCGATCCGAAATCAATAGGTGTAAGAAATTGGACAATTCAAGTTCGCACCCAGTTCGTTCCACACATGGAGTGGTTGGTGTTTTGTTTTGTTCTAGCTATTGGATTTCACTCCAAACTAACCAAATGACTCTTTCCACCTTATTATTATGTTGCCCAAGTTTTGGGATCGATCCGAAATCAATAGGTGTAAGAAATTGGACAATTCAAGTTCGCACCCAGTTCGTACCTTACATGGAGTGGTTGGTGTTTTGCTTAGTTCTAGCGATTGGATTTCACTCCAAACTCACCAAATGACTCCTCCCACCATATTATGATGTTGCCCAAGTTTTGGAATCGATCCGAAATCAATAGGTGTAAGAAATTGGACAATTCAAGTTCGCACCCAGTTCGTTCCTTACATGGAGTGGTTGGTGTTTTGCGTAGTTCTAGAGATTGGATTTCACTCCAAACTCACCAAATGACTCCTCCCACCTTATTATGATGTTGCCCAAGTTTTGGAATCGATCCGAAATCAGTAGGTGTAAGAAATTGGACAATTCAAGTTCGCACCCAGTTCGTTCCTTAGATGGAGTGGTTGGTGTTTTCAATAGTTCTAGCGATTGGATTTCACTCCAAACTCACCAAATGACTCCTCCCACCTTATTATGATGTTGGCCAAGTTTTGGAATCGATCCGAAATCAATAATTGTAAGAAATTGGACAATTCAAGTTCTCACACTGTTCGTTCCTTACATGGAGTGGTTGGTGTTTTCAACAGTTCTAGCGATTGGATTTGACTCCAAACTCACCAAATGACTCCTTCCACCTTATTATGATGTTGCCCAAGTTTTGGAATCGGTCCGAAATCAGTAGGTGTAAGAAATTGGACAATTCAAGTTCGCACCCAGTTCGTTCCTTAGATGGAGTGGTTGGTGTTTTCAATAGTTCTAGCGATTAGATTTCACTCCAAACTCACCAAATGACTCCTCCCACCTTATTATGATGTTGCCCAAGTTTTGGAATCGATCCGAAATCAATAGGTGTAAGAAATTGGACAATTCAAGTTCTCACACTGTTCGTTCCTTACATGGAGTGGTTGGTGTTTTCAATAGTTCTTGAGATTGGATTTCACTCCAAACTCTCCAAATGACTCCTCCCACCTTATTATGATGTTGCCCAAGTTTTGGAATCGATCCGAAATCAATAGGTGTAAGAAATTGGACAATTCAAGTTCTCACACTTTCGTTCCTTACATGGAGTGGTTGGTGTTTTCAATAGTTCTAGCGATTGGATTTCACTCCAAACTCACCAAATGACTCCTTCCACCTTATTATGATGTTGCCCAAGTTTTGGAATCGATCCGAAATCAATAGGTGTAAGAAATTGGACAATTCAAGTTCGCACCCAGTTCGTTCCTTACATGGAGTGGTTGGCGTTTTGCTTAGTTCTAGCGATTGGATTTCACTCCAAACTCAGCACATGACTACTCCCACCTTATTATGATGTTGCCAAAGTTTTGGAATCGATCCGAAATCAATAGGTGTAAGAAACTGGACAATTCAAGTTCGCACCCAGTTCGTTCCTTAGATGGAGTGGTTGGTGTTTTGCTTAGTTCTAGCGATTGGATTTCACTCAAAACTAACCAAATGACTCCTCCCACCTTATTATGATGTTGCCCAAGTTTTGGAATCGATCCGAAATCAATAGGTGTAAGAAATTGGACAATTCAAATTCGCACCCAGTTCGTTCCTTAGATGGAGTGGTTGGTGTTTTGCTTAGTTCTAGCGATTGGATTTCACTAAAAACTCACCAAATGACTCCTCCCACCTGATTCTAATGTTGCCCAAGTTTTGGAATCGATCCGAAATCAATAGGTGTAAGAAATTGGACAATTCAAGTTCGCACCCAGTTCGTTCCACACATGGAGTGGTTGGTGTTTTGTTTTGTTCTAGCTATTGGATTTCACTCCAAACTAACCAAATGACTCTTTCCACCTTATTATTATGTTGCCCAAGTTTTGGGATCGATCCGAAATCAATAGGTGTAAGAAATTGGACAATTCAAGTTCGCACCCAGTTCGTACCTTACATGGAGTGGTTGGTGTTTTGCTTAGTTCTAGCGATTGGATTTCACTCCAAACTCACCAAATGACTCCTCCCACCATATTATGATGTTGCCCAAGTTTTGGAATCGATCCGAAATCAATAGGTGTAAGAAATTGGACAATTCAAGTTCGCACCCAGTTCGTTCCTTACATGGAGTGGTTGGTGTTTTGCGTAGTTCTAGAGATTGGATTTCACTCCAAACTCACCAAATGACTCCTCCCACCTTATTATGATGTTGCCCAAGTTTTGGAATCGATCCGAAATCAGTAGGTGTAAGAAATTGGACAATTCAAGTTCGCACCCAGTTCGTTCCTTAGATGGAGTGGTTGGTGTTTTCAATAGTTCTAGCGATTGGATTTCACTCCAAACTCACCAAATGACTCCTCCCACCTTATTATGATGTTGGCCAAGTTTTGGAATCGATCCGAAATCAATAATTGTAAGAAATTGGACAATTCAAGTTCTCACACTGTTCGTTCCTTACATGGAGTGGTTGGTGTTTTCAACAGTTCTAGCGATTGGATTTGACTCCAAACTCACCAAATGACTCCTTCCACCTTATTATGATGTTGCCCAAGTTTTGGAATCGGTCCGAAATCAGTAGGTGTAAGAAATTGGACAATTCAAGTTCGCACCCAGTTCGTTCCTTAGATGGAGTGGTTGGTGTTTTCAATAGTTCTAGCGATTAGATTTCACTCCAAACTCACCAAATGACTCCTCCCACCTTATTATGATGTTGCCCAAGTTTTGGAATCGATCCGAAATCAATAGGTGTAAGAAATTGGACAATTCAAGTTCTCACACTGTTCGTTCCTTACATGGAGTGGTTGGTGTTTTCAATAGTTCTTGAGATTGGATTTCACTCCAAACTCTCCAAATGACTCCTCCCACCTTATTATGATGTTGCCCAAGTTTTGGAATCGATCCGAAATCAATAGGTGTAAGAAATTGGACAATTCAAGTTCTCACACTTTCGTTCCTTACATGGAGTGGTTGGTGTTTTCAATAGTTCTAGCGATTGGATTTCACTCCAAACTCCCCAAATGACTCCTTCCACCTTATTATGATGTTGCCCAAGTTTTGGAATCGATCCGAAATCAATAGGTGTAAGAAATTGGACAATTCAAGTTCGCACCCAGTTCGTTCCTTACATGGAGTGGTTGGCGTTTTGCTTAGTTCTAGCGATTGGATTTCACTCCAAACTCACCACATGACTACTCCCACCTTATTATGATGTTATCCAAGTTTTGGAATTGATCCGAAATCAATAGGTGTAAGAAACTGGACAATTCAAGTTCGCACACAGTTCGTTCCTTGGATGGAGTGGTTGGTGTTTTGCTTAGTTCTAGCGATTGGATTTCACTCAAAACAAACCAAATGACTCCTCCCACCTTATTATGATGTTGCCCAAGTTTTGGAATCGATCCGAAATCAAAAGGTGTAAGAAATTGGACAATTCAAGTTCGCACCCTGTTCGTTCCTTACATGGAGTGGTTTGTGTTTTCAGTAGTTCTAGCGATTGGATTTCCCTCCAAACTCACCACATGACTCCTTCCACCTTATTATGATGTTGCCCAAGTTTTGGAATCGATCCGAAATCAATAGGTGTAAGAAATTGGACAATTCAAGTTCGCACCCAGTTCGTTCCATACATGGAGTGGTTGGTGTTTTGCTTAGTTCTAGAAATTGGATTTCGCTCCAAACTCACCAAATGACTCCTCCGACCCTATTATGATGTTGCCCAAGTTTTGGAATCGATCCGAAATCAATACGGGTAAGAAATTAGACAATTCATGTTCGCACCCAGTTCGTTCCTTACATGGAGTGGTTGGTGTTTTGCTTAGTTCTAGCAATTGGATTTCACTCCAAACTCACCAAATGTCACTCCCACCTTATTATGATGTTGCCCAAGTTTTGGAATCGATCCGAAATCAATAGGTGTAAGAAACTGGACAATTCAAGTTCGCACCCAGTTCGTTCCTTAGATGGAGTGGTTGGTGTTTTGCTTAGTTCTAGTGATTGGATTTCACTCAAAACTAACCAAATGACTCCTCCCACCTTATTATGATGTTGCCCAAGTTTTGGAATCGATCCGAAATCAATAGGTGTAAGAAATTGGACAATTCAAGTTCGCACCCTGTTCGTTCCTTACATGGAGTGGTTTGTGTTTTCAATAGTTCTAGCGATTGGATTTCTCTCCAAACTCACCACATGACTCCTTCCACCTTATTATGATGTTGCCCAAGTTTTGGAATCGATCCAAAATCAATAGGTGTAAGAAATTGGACAATTCAAGTTCGCACCCTGTTCGTTCCTTACATGGAGTGGTTTGTGTTTTCAATAGTTCTAGCGATTGGATTTCTCTCCAAACTCACCACATGACTCCTTCCACCTTATTATGATGTTGCCCAAGTTTTGGAATCGATCCGAATTCAGTAGGTGTAAAAAATTGGACAATTCAAGTTCGAACCCAGTTCGTTCCTTACATGGTGTGGTTGGTGTTTTGCTTAGTTCTAGCGATTGGATTTCACTCCAAACTCACCAAATGACTCCTCCCACCTTATTATGCTGTTGCCCAAGTTTTGGAATCTATCCGAAATCAATAGGTGTAAGAAATTGGACAATTCAAGTTCGCACCCAGTTCTTTCCTTAGATGAAGTGGTTGGTGTTTTGCTTAGTTCTAGCGATTGGATTTCACTCAAAACTAACAAAATGACTCCTCCCACCTTATTATGATGTTGCCCAAGTTTTAGAATCGATCCGAAATCAATAGGTGTAAGAAATTGGACAATTCAAGTTCGCACCCAGTTCGTTCCATACATGGAGTGGTTGGTGTTTTGCTTTGTTCTAGCTATTGGATTTCACTCCAAATTAAACCAGATGACTCTTTCCACCTTATTATTATGTTGCCCACCTTATTATTATGTTGCCCAAGTTTCGTTTTGTGTGTTGTTTTGTGGTGTTTAAGTTTTAGTTTTGCTTGAGGACCAGCAAAATATAGGTTTGGGGTATTGATCAATGCATAATTATGTATCATTTTGTATCACTCTACCCTATTGTTTGGCTATGTTTTTAGGTAAAACTTATGCTTTTAATCCATTTTGTGTTTGTTATTCAGTTTATTGAGCTCTAGGTATCAATTGAGGCATTTGAAGCAAAATGGTGCAAAAACGGGAGACTGAGTTAGAAATTCATTTCGGACTTATCTTCTTCATCTGAGCTTGGATTGGGCCAATTCTTGTGTGGTTGGATCAGAGACATTCTGAACTTCGAAATGGACATCTTAAAGTCATCATTTGATTCAGCCAAGCCCAATTCGTAAGCCCAAGAAGTTGTTCATCATGCTGACAGGAAGATGAGCTCATTGCATGCTTGGTCATGGTGAGCTAGGCATGAGCTATTGGTTTCTGAATGGAAGCTTGGTCATGCTGACTTGATGATGAGCTATGGCTGCTGGTGGGATTTATTGGTGAAGTGCAACAACCAATTCTGATTTTCTAATACAAGTGTTGTATGCATTAGCCATATTCAATTCAGATTTCTCATTTCCCTCTCCCTATAAATACCACTTCCATTCCAAACACTTTCATCAATCATATCCTGGGATTCACAATCCCTCTCTTCCAATTCCTAGCAGACCACTCATCCCAGCACAATCCCCTCTCAAACATTCATCAACCACAGCCTCATACACTTCTCCCAAACACAATACATACAATCCATACCATCCACACCACTCTTCATCTCTTGCTGCAGCATACATGGTGGAAGTTGTGAGAAGCTCTACAACAGCATAATTTGTTCTTCACGGGTTTTTCTTACTCTCTCCATGTTTATTATGATTCAAATGCCTTTTCCATTAATGGAGTGTAACTAATTACCATAGCTAGGGTTTCAATGTAACCTGACAAGACAATTTCATGTTTTCAAGTTAATGTTAACCTTTGTTGATTACTTCTAATTTTCTGGTCTCATTCACTTGTTCTTAGTTGAATCTTTATGCATGTTTAAATAACTGGCCACTATGAACACATGCATGTTGGTTATCTAGTTCAAGTTTACATAAACACCATATGACTCTTGAACCGATTAGTGAATGAGTGGGTAATGCATTTAGGACAAACACCATGTTTAAATGTTTACTTGGTTCCTTTGTGTTCTTCTTAAGCTTAATGGATTCAGATTCATAGCTTAGACTAAACACCATAGCTAAGTTGAGTTTCCTGAGTACTTGATTAAAACCAAACACCATATGGATAATCATACATAAGAAAGAACGAACTCCAGAAATTGTAATCAATTTAGGTGATTGTTAACTTGTTGCTTGAAATTGGATTGTCATGGTGAAGTTGAAACCCTAGTGCTTGTCTCCTTTGTTTCTAAATTTTCTAAACATCTACTTGCTGGTCACTTGCTATTTTGCATTCCCTTTTTGTAGTTTTCAGTCACTTGCTATTTGCTTTCCCTTTTTGTAGTTGTTACTCCAAACAAACTCAACACAACCTCATTTAAATTCTGTTTAGTCTTAGGATTATTTGTGAGTCTAAGTAGTAGTAATAAGTGTCTTTCATCCAAGTCTCTGTGGAACGACCTCGTGCTTGCATTCCTATACTATAATTGGTTCGTGCACTTGCGAGAAATAGATAGAGTAAAATCTGTCCAACAAGAAAATGGCGCCGCTGCCGGGGACTTGATTAAGAGTCTTGTTACTATTGCTTACTTTCTTTAGTTTTTCTTTGTTTTCAGGTATTGCATGTCGAGCAAACTATTGCTTGAACAAGTTGTATCAGCGGTCAAGAAACACTCTCAATCCGGAACCATTAGGATCCAACCAATCCGTGGTACACCACAACCATCGCTGGCTGAATTTGAACAAAGGCTTCATAAAGCAAGGGAGGCAGCCATTGAATCTATTCTCAATCCCTTAGAAGCCGAAACCTCCAATTCAACAAGCTCAGAAGAGTACTCTCTGTTCAACATCTTTAACTCAGATCAAGAAGAAGAAGAAGAAGAAGAAGAAAAGATGGCAGCCAATGACCAACTTGCTTTGGAGGATCTTGCTCAACCAATCATACCAAATTCACCTTCATGCATCTTGCTGTCCACAGAAGCTAGAAACTATGAGCTTAAATCTTCTCACTTTCAAATGCTTCCTTCTTTTTATGGTTTACCTAATGAAGATCCTTTGGCTCACATTAAAGAATTTTATACTGTTGTTTGTACTTTGCCTTTGAAGGATGTGTCTGAAGCAAATCTGAGGATGAGGGTTTTCCCTTACACTTTGAAAGATAGAGCAAAGACTTGGTTGATGTCGTTAGCCCCTGGATCACTAACCACTTGGGATGCTGTTGCTAAGAAGTTCTTGGAGAAGTTTTTCTCTGCCCAAAAGACAGCCACCTTGAGGTCCAAGATTTTCAACTTCTCACAACATGATGGCGAACCATTCAATGAATGCTGGGAGCGTTTCAAAGGAACTCTAATGCAATGTCCACATCACGGGTTACCTCTATACTTACAAATGCAAATTTTTTATGATGGACTAACCGAAACTTGTCAATCTACTGTCAATAATGCTGCAGGTGGAGCTTTAAAGAAAAAGAATGCTCAAGAGTCATATGACATATTTGAGATGTTGGGATCCAATGCTCAACACAAAGATACAAGAGGTAAAGCTGGTATCTATGAGATTAGTCCTAACAATGAGCTTGCTTCGCAGGTGGCTAGTTTACAAAGGAAGCTTGATGCTGTGCTCAATATGGTCCCTAAAGCTCCTCAAGTTGAAGTTTGTGCTATTTGCAATTCTCAAGGACACTCAACTCACATGTGTTCAGCTAGTAATGCTTATCCTGAGTTTGTCCAAGAACAAGCCCACATGATGAATTCTTACAACCAAAGGCCAAGAAATGATCCATTCTCGAACACTTATAATCCTGGTTGGAGGAATCACCCAAATTTCTCTTGGAGCAACAATCAAAATCAAAATCAAAATCAAGCAAGTTCATCATTCCAGCCTAAACCAAGTTCATTGGAGGACACAGTCAAAATGTTGGCCCAAAATACTTTGCAATTCCAGCAAACTACTAATGGTGCTCTTCAACAACATTCTGCTGCCCTTACCAAGATGGAGATTCAATTGGGACAAATTGCTGATTCTTTGAATCAAAGAGAACCTGGAAAATTCCCTAGTCAGCCAAATGTGAATCCCAAGCATCATGAGCAAGCCAAAGCAATCTCAGTTCTCAGAAGTGGTAAGGTTATTGATAATAAAGTTGGCAAAGAAGTTACTAATCATGATGTCGTGAATGCAGGTGATGAACACAAGGAAGAGACGACACCAAAAGAAGCAATTCCCATTCGCAAGTCAACAATTTCACCTATATTGCACAAGGCCGAGAACCCTTATGTGCCACCAATTCCTTTCCCTGGACGTCTTGCTAAAACGAAACAGGATAAGTCTTTTACTGAAATCTATGATATACTTAGCAAAGTCAATGTTAACTTGCCTTTACTTGATATGATCAGGAACATGCCAACTTATGCTAAATTCTTTAAGGAGTTGAACTCACACAAAAGAAGGTATAGTCCTCATGAGAAGGTGTTGGTGTCTGAAAATGTGAGTGCTGTCCTTCAAAGAAAACTTCCTCCTAAGCTCAAGGATCCAGGTAGTTTTACCATTAGCATAACCATTGGAGATAAACGAGTCGAGAAAGCCATGTTGGATTTAGGTGCAAGTATCAATCTAATGCCTTATTCAGTGTACCTGCAACTAGGTTTGGGAAAGTTAAAATCCACCACACTCAGCTTACAACTAGCTGATCGCTCAGTGAAATATCCTAGAGGTATAGTTGAAGATATTTTGGTTCAAGTTGATAAGCTAATATTGCCTGCTGATTTTGTAGTGTTAGACATGGAAGATGCACCCATTCATGATCGTGAGTTGCCTATCTTGCTTGGAAGACCATTCATGGCCACAGCAAAACACTCTTATTGATGTGAAAAATGGCATTCTGAAAATGACAGTCCTTGGCCAAACCATAGAATTCAAAGTGTTTGAATCTTTAACTCATCCTTCTAATTCACTTGATTGTTTTTCAATTGATAGTTTGGATTCTCTGGTTTTGACTAAGTTTGTGCAGGCACAATCTGATGATGCTTTAGAAATTGTTTTGACACAACCTTTAGGTGACCTTGATGATGAATCTGAGTTCATTGAAGTGGCGGCTGCCCTTGAGGTTTTGAAACCATTCGATTCTTCCATTTCACCCATTGTTGAACCTCTTACACCTGCCTCCACTAAACTAGTTCCCTCCATTGTCAAGCCACCTAAACTTGAGCTAAAACCTCTTCCAGAACACCTTAAATATGTTTATCTTGGTGAGACAGAAACCCTTCCCATCATTATAGCTTCTGACCTTTCACCATTAGAGGAGGATAAGTTGATTACAGTTTTGAGAGAGCACAAGAATGCCATCGGATGGACCATTGCAGATATCAAGGGAATAAGCCCTACAATGTGCATGCATCGAATTTTGATGGAGGATGCCAAGCCAACTCGTGAGCCCCAAAGGAGACTCAACCCACATATGAAGGATGTTGTAAGAACTGAAATACTCAAATTACTTGATGTGGGAATCATTTATCCTATCTCAGATAGCAAATGGGTGAGTCCTATCCAAGTTGTCCCAAAGAAATCAGGTATCACAGTGGTCAAGAATGAGGACAATGAGCTGGTGCCAACAAGACCCATCACGGGATGGAGAGTTTGCATTGATTATCGGAAGCTAAACACTGCCACTAGAAAGGATCACTTTCCTTTGCCTTTTATTGATCAAATGCTTGAAAGGCTAGCTGGTCACTCACATTATTGTTTCCTTGATGGTTTTTCAGGTTACAATCAAATTGCAATAGCCCCGGAGGATCAAGAGAAGACAACATTCACATGCCCCTTTGGAACCTTTGCGTATAGACGAATGCCATTTGGTTTATGCAATGCCCCAGCTACCTTCCAACGATGCATGATGGCTATCTTTTCAGACATGATAGAGAGGTTCATTGAGGTATTTATGGATGACTTTTCAGTTTTTGGATCCTCTTTCGATGATTGTCTTAACCATTTGTCATTAGTGCTTAAAAGATGCCAGGAAACTAATCTAATTCTGAATTGGGAGAAGTGTCACTTCATGGTGAAGCAAGGTATTGTGTTAGGCCATGCTATTTCCAGCAAAGGTATTGAGGTAGACAAAGCAAAAATTGATTTGATTTCTAATTTGCCATCCCCTACTTCAGTGAAGGGTGTGAGGAGTTTTCTAGGACATGCAGGTTTTTATCGTCGTTTTATTAAAGATTTCTCCAAAATCACTCGTCCTCTATGCAATCTTTTGGCTAAAGATTCTGTTTTCAACTTTGATGAAGATTGTTTGAATGCATTTAACACTCTGAAACTTGAACTAACATCGACACCAATTATCAAGGCACCAGATTGGTCATTACCTTTTGAATTAATGTGTGATGCTTCTGATTATGCTCTTGGTGCAGTTCTAGGTCAAAGAGTGAATAAGCTCCCTCATGTAATCTATTATGCGAGCCGAACATTAAATGATGCTCAGCTCAATTACTCAACAACTGAGAAGGAGTTACTTGCTGTAATTTTTGCTTTAGAAAAGTTTCGTTCATATCTTGTTGGTTCTAAAGTGATTGTATATTCTGACCATGCAGCACTTAGGTACTTGTTAACCAAGAAGGATGCTAAGCCACGCTTGCTTCGATGGGTATTGCTATTGCAAGAATTTGATTTAGAAATCCGAGATAAGAAAGGGTGTGAGAATGTTGTTGCTGATCATCTCTCTCGTCTCATTGATGGTAACCACAAGTTTGAGGATGTCCTGCCCCTCAATGAATCTTTTCCAGATGAACAACTATTTGCCATTGATGATCAAGAACCATGGTATGCTGATCTTGTCAATTATCTTGCTAGTGGTGTTTTGAGAGATGATCTAACTTTTCAGGAAAGAAAGAAGTTCCTTGCCACAGCCAAACATTACTTCTGGGATGATCCATATCTGTTCAAACATGGCCCTGACCAAATCATAAGGAGATGTATCCCAGAGAATGAGCAGCAAAGCATACTCAAGTTTAGTCATGAATTTGCATGTGGAGGTCATTTTGGTGCCAAGAAAACAGCAGCTAAGGTTCTTCAATCTGGTTTCTTTTGGCCCTCTCTTTTAAAGATGCATTTTATTTCTGTTCTAAATGTGATAGGTGTCAAAGAATGGGAAACATAAGCCGGAGGAATATGATGCCATTGAACAACATTTTGGTGGTGGAGCTGTTTGACATATGGGGTATAGATTTCATGGGACCTTTTCCTTCCTCTTTGGGTTATACTTACATTCTTGTTGCTGTAGATTATGTATCCAAATGGGTGGAGGCGTTGGCTACAAGGACTAATGATCATAGAGTTGTTCTGAAATTCTTGAGAGATGTGATTTTCACTAGGTTTGGAACTCCTAGGGCTGTTATTAGTGATGGTGGCAGCCACTTCTGTAACAAACCATTTGATGCCTTAATGAAAAAGTACAATATCACACATAGAGTGTCAACTCCATATCATCCTCAAACTTCCGGACAAGTCGAGATCAGCAATAGAGAGATCAAGAATATTTTGGAGAAAACTGTCAATCCTACTCGAAAAGATTGGGCACTACGACTCAATGATGCACTTTGGGCATATAGGACAGCTTATAAGACTCCCATTGGGATGAGCCCTTATAGACTTGTGTTTGGGAAGGCTTGTCATCTACCAATGGAGCTTGAGCACCGAGCATATTGGGCAATTAAAAAGTTCAATTTTGATCTCAAAGAAGCTGGGAATGTCAGAAAATTGCAGCTCAATGAATTGGAGGAGCTAAGGAACGAAGCTTATGAGAATGCAAAAATTTACAAAGAGAGGACCAAACGCTATCATGACAAGGCCATCCTCAGGAAAGAATTCAAGCCAGGTATGAAAGTTTTGTTGTATGACTCACGTTTGCGTCTCTTTCCAGGTAAATTGAAATCTAGATGGCTGGGTCCATTCAAGGTGCTTCAAGTTTTCCCTCATGGAGCTGTTGAGATTGAGAACCTAAGGGACATGACAACTTTCAAGGTGAATGGGCAGCGATTGAAACAATACTTGGATGATGAAGTGGAAACACGAGCTGTGGACTCTCTTGAGTTCACCACACCCTAACTATTGGCAACCCAACCAGGTTTTGTTGTTTTTGTTTTTGTTTTAGTTTAGAGTTGATTCCTTTCCTGCGTTTTATGTTTAGTTTGGTTTTTGCATTTTGTTTCCTTTCTTTTAAACATTGAGGACAATGTTTCATTCAGGTTTGGGGTGTGGGATGAAACTTGTTGAATTTTTTTGAGTCTGTTGTTGAATTTCTGAGTCTTAGTGAAAGATTTCTTTTTGCTTACTAATGAAGATGTATATGCAATGTCATTGTCACTAATTCTTTGCTAGTGTGTTGCCATGGAAGTGTTTGCATCAGAATTTCTGCCTATGCACTGTCATGAAATTGGAATTTCGGTCCAGAAGGTGCCATACTCAGATATCTTTAGAAGAATTGTGGAGACTACCCTAGTGAGCTAATTTGAGCCTATTCCATTCCTTGAGAGGGTTTTATTTGTTTCTACTCTTACAACTTCCCAGATTCCTTTTATGTTGATCTCATTATATTCATCGAATACTAAGAACTATTTGATCTTTTGCAGATGCTATGTTGCTTGCTGACATTTGTGGAAAGGATGTACCCATTGATATGATGTAGGCTATGTGTGTTTAAGTCACTAAAAGGCTTTGATATCCCTCCCTGTTGTGTGCTTCATTTACCCAATTTTGCATCCAAACACTTAAGCTTTTCTTTCATCACCCACATTACTCCTACCCTTGTATCTTAATCTAAGATACCATCCCATGTTTAGCCATACCCTATAACTGGAGAACATGTCAAGATCTCAACAAAATGAAGAAGCAAGGATGGGCGTTATACCAAACAAATGGAGAGAATCAGTGTGCTAGTGCAATTCAAGGAGAAAAGCAAAAGAGGGCCAAATTCGTTTAAAAAAAAAAAAACAAGAAAAAAACAAAACAAAACAAAACATGTTCTTGATCAAAGTTCAAATTTAGTTCAATGGAGCACAAGTCATTACCTTGAAGATTCACAAGTGTAGCCATTTACCTTGCAGCAAGAAGAAGCACTCTTGGCATGTTCTTGAGTTCTTAGTTTTCATTTCCCCTCTTTTCTTAACCCTTACCCTCAGCCTGACATTACAAGCTTGATTAAGACCTAACTGATCTTTGGGGAAGTCCGGTTCATGGGTGTTGGTATGCAATGTATTCTTTCTATGTTCTTAGCATTTGATTTCCATTCATGAGATCTTATTTCCAGAAATCGTGCTTTTGTTTTGTGATTATTTCATATGTGAAATCTTGTTTCCCTTTACATAACGTCACTCACATATGCTTGTTGAGAAACTAAACCCTAGGTTCTTTGTGAAGATTTGAGCGATACCCGTGAGACCTAGAGTTGAGGCGATTTCTATCTAAGTATTTGAGTATGGTGACTTCAATGCTGGAATTCTTTTTGCAGTGGCAATACACTATACACCCTGGTGTGAAGATTTGAAGTGGCATACCATTAGTTTTGAAAGTGTGATTGTGCATTCATTGGTTTTCCTTAGTTTGCTTAAAAGTGATTCTTTAACTATTAGTTGTCTTGCAGAATTTGTTGATGTTTGTGGGAGTCATCACTGTAAACCCTCAGGAGACACAACTCCTCCTACTAGGGACACCTAGAGGTTTAAAGGCTTGTTGCATATGCTCAATGCAATCGTGTCATCTACGAAAATGGTGTAATAAGTTTCGTTTTGTGTGTTGTTTTGTGGTGTTTAAGTTTTAGTTTTGCTTGAGGACCAGCAAAATATAGGTTTGGGGTATTGATCAATGCATAATTATGTATCATTTTGTATCACTCTACCCTATTGTTTGGCTATGTTTTTAGGTAAAACTTATGCTTTTAATCCATTTTGTGTTTGTTATTCAGTTTATTGAGCTCTAGGTATCAATTGAGGCATTTGAAGCAAAATGGTGCAAAAACGGGAGACTGAGTTAGAAATTCATTTCGGACTTATCTTCTTCATCTGAGCTTGGATTGGGCCAATTCTTGTGTGGTTGGATCAGAGACATTCTGAACTTCGAAATGGACATCTTAAAGTCATCATTTGATTCAGCCAAGCCCAATTCGTAAGCCCAAGAAGTTGTTCATCATGCTGACAGGAAGATGAGCTCATTGCATGCTTGGTCATGGTGAGCTAGGCATGAGCTATTGGTTTCTGAATGGAAGCTTGGTCATGCTGACTTGATGATGAGCTATGGCTGCTGGTGGGATTTATTGGTGAAGTGCAACAACCAATTCTGATTTTCTAATACAAGTGTTGTATGCATTAGCCATATTCAATTCAGATTTCTCATTTCCCTCTCCCTATAAATACCACTTCCATTCCAAACACTTTCATCAATCATATCCTGGGATTCACAATCCCTCTCTTCCAATTCCTAGCAGACCACTCATCCCAGCACAATCCCCTCTCAAACATTCATCAACCACAGCCTCATACACTTCTCCCAAACACAATACATACAATCCATACCATCCACACCACTCTTCATCTCTTGCTGCAGCATACATGGTGGAAGTTGTGAGAAGCTCTACAACAGCATAATTTGTTCTTCACGGGTTTTTCTTACTCTCTCCATGTTTATTATGATTCAAATGCCTTTTCCATTAATGGAGTGTAACTAATTACCATAGCTAGGGTTTCAATGTAACCTGACAAGACAATTTCATGTTTTCAAGTTAATGTTAACCTTTGTTGATTACTTCTAATTTTCTGGTCTCATTCACTTGTTCTTAGTTGAATCTTTATGCATGTTTAAATAACTGGCCACTATGAACACATGCATGTTGGTTATCTAGTTCAAGTTTACATAAACACCATATGACTCTTGAACCGATTAGTGAATGAGTGGGTAATGCATTTAGGACAAACACCATGTTTAAATGTTTACTTGGTTCCTTTGTGTTCTTCTTAAGCTTAATGGATTCAGATTCATAGCTTAGACTAAACACCATAGCTAAGTTGAGTTTCCTGAGTACTTGATTAAAACCAAACACCATATGGATAATCATACATAAGAAAGAACGAACTCCAGAAATTGTAATCAATTTAGGTGATTGTTAACTTGTTGCTTGAAATTGGATTGTCATGGTGAAGTTGAAACCCTAGTGCTTGTCTCCTTTGTTTCTAAATTTTCTAAACATCTACTTGCTGGTCACTTGCTATTTTGCATTCCCTTTTTGTAGTTTTCAGTCACTTGCTATTTGCTTTCCCTTTTTGTAGTTGTTACTCCAAACAAACTCAACACAACCTCATTTAAATTCTGTTTAGTCTTAGGATTATTTGTGAGTCTAAGTAGTAGTAATAAGTGTCTTTCATCCAAGTCTCTGTGGAACGACCTCGTGCTTGCATTCCTATACTATAATTGGTTCGTGCACTTGCGAGAAATAGATAGAGTAAAATCTGTCCAACAAGAAAATGGCGCCGCTGCCGGGGACTTGATTAAGAGTCTTGTTACTATTGCTTACTTTCTTTAGTTTTTCTTTGTTTTCAGGTATTGCATGTCGAGCAAACTATTGCTTGAACAAGTTGTATCAGCGGTCAAGAAACACTCTCAATCCGGAACCATTAGGATCCAACCAATCCGTGGTACACCACAACCATCGCTGGCTGAATTTGAACAAAGGCTTCATAAAGCAAGGGAGGCAGCCATTGAATCTATTCTCAATCCCTTAGAAGCCGAAACCTCCAATTCAACAAGCTCAGAAGAGTACTCTCTGTTCAACATCTTTAACTCAGATCAAGAAGAAGAAGAAGAAGAAGAAGAAAAGATGGCAGCCAATGACCAACTTGCTTTGGAGGATCTTGCTCAACCAATCATACCAAATTCACCTTCATGCATCTTGCTGTCCACAGAAGCTAGAAACTATGAGCTTAAATCTTCTCACTTTCAAATGCTTCCTTCTTTTTATGGTTTACCTAATGAAGATCCTTTGGCTCACATTAAAGAATTTTATACTGTTGTTTGTACTTTGCCTTTGAAGGATGTGTCTGAAGCAAATCTGAGGATGAGGGTTTTCCCTTACACTTTGAAAGATAGAGCAAAGACTTGGTTGATGTCGTTAGCCCCTGGATCACTAACCACTTGGGATGCTGTTGCTAAGAAGTTCTTGGAGAAGTTTTTCTCTGCCCAAAAGACAGCCACCTTGAGGTCCAAGATTTTCAACTTCTCACAACATGATGGCGAACCATTCAATGAATGCTGGGAGCGTTTCAAAGGAACTCTAATGCAATGTCCACATCACGGGTTACCTCTATACTTACAAATGCAAATTTTTTATGATGGACTAACCGAAACTTGTCAATCTACTGTCAATAATGCTGCAGGTGGAGCTTTAAAGAAAAAGAATGCTCAAGAGTCATATGACATATTTGAGATGTTGGGATCCAATGCTCAACACAAAGATACAAGAGGTAAAGCTGGTATCTATGAGATTAGTCCTAACAATGAGCTTGCTTCGCAGGTGGCTAGTTTACAAAGGAAGCTTGATGCTGTGCTCAATATGGTCCCTAAAGCTCCTCAAGTTGAAGTTTGTGCTATTTGCAATTCTCAAGGACACTCAACTCACATGTGTTCAGCTAGTAATGCTTATCCTGAGTTTGTCCAAGAACAAGCCCACATGATGAATTCTTACAACCAAAGGCCAAGAAATGATCCATTCTCGAACACTTATAATCCTGGTTGGAGGAATCACCCAAATTTCTCTTGGAGCAACAATCAAAATCAAAATCAAAATCAAGCAAGTTCATCATTCCAGCCTAAACCAAGTTCATTGGAGGACACAGTCAAAATGTTGGCCCAAAATACTTTGCAATTCCAGCAAACTACTAATGGTGCTCTTCAACAACATTCTGCTGCCCTTACCAAGATGGAGATTCAATTGGGACAAATTGCTGATTCTTGAATCAAAGAGAACCTGGAAAATTCCCTAGTCAGCCAAATGTGAATCCCAAGCATCATGAGCAAGCCAAAGCAATCTCAGTTCTCAGAAGTGGTAAGGTTATTGATAATAAAGTTGGCAAAGAAGTTACTAATCATGATGTCGTGAATGCAGGTGATGAACACAAGGAAGAGACGACACCAAAAGAAGCAATTCCCATTCGCAAGTCAACAATTTCACCTATATTGCACAAGGCCGAGAACCCTTATGTGCCACCAATTCCTTTCCCTGGACGTCTTGCTAAAACGAAACAGGATAAGTCTTTTACTGAAATCTATGATATACTTAGCAAAGTCAATGTTAACTTGCCTTTACTTGATATGATCAGGAACATGCCAACTTATGCTAAATTCTTTAAGGAGTTGAACTCACACAAAAGAAGGTATAGTCCTCATGAGAAGGTGTTGGTGTCTGAAAATGTGAGTGCTGTCCTTCAAAGAAAACTTCCTCCTAAGCTCAAGGATCCAGGTAGTTTTACCATTAGCATAACCATTGGAGATAAACGAGTCGAGAAAGCCATGTTGGATTTAGGTGCAAGTATCAATCTAATGCCTTATTCAGTGTACCTGCAACTAGGTTTGGGAAAGTTAAAATCCACCACACTCAGCTTACAACTAGCTGATCGCTCAGTGAAATATCCTAGAGGTATAGTTGAAGATATTTTGGTTCAAGTTGATAAGCTAATATTGCCTGCTGATTTTGTAGTGTTAGACATGGAAGATGCACCCATTCATGATCGTGAGTTGCCTATCTTGCTTGGAAGACCATTCATGGCCACAGCAAAACACTCTTATTGATGTGAAAAATGGCATTCTGAAAATGACAGTCCTTGGCCAAACCATAGAATTCAAAGTGTTTGAATCTTTAACTCATCCTTCTAATTCACTTGATTGTTTTTCAATTGATAGTTTGGATTCTCTGGTTTTGACTAAGTTTGTGCAGGCACAATCTGATGATGCTTTAGAAATTGTTTTGACACAACCTTTAGGTGACCTTGATGATGAATCTGAGTTCATTGAAGTGGCGGCTGCCCTTGAGGTTTTGAAACCATTCGATTCTTCCATTTCACCCATTGTTGAACCTCTTACACCTGCCTCCACTAAACTAGTTCCCTCCATTGTCAAGCCACCTAAACTTGAGCTAAAACCTCTTCCAGAACACCTTAAATATGTTTATCTTGGTGAGACAGAAACCCTTCCCATCATTATAGCTTCTGACCTTTCACCATTAGAGGAGGATAAGTTGATTACAGTTTTGAGAGAGCACAAGAATGCCATCGGATGGACCATTGCAGATATCAAGGGAATAAGCCCTACAATGTGCATGCATCGAATTTTGATGGAGGATGCCAAGCCAACTCGTGAGCCCCAAAGGAGACTCAACCCACATATGAAGGATGTTGTAAGAACTGAAATACTCAAATTACTTGATGTGGGAATCATTTATCCTATCTCAGATAGCAAATGGGTGAGTCCTATCCAAGTTGTCCCAAAGAAATCAGGTATCACAGTGGTCAAGAATGAGGACAATGAGCTGGTGCCAACAAGACCCATCACGGGATGGAGAGTTTGCATTGATTATCGGAAGCTAAACACTGCCACTAGAAAGGATCACTTTCCTTTGCCTTTTATTGATCAAATGCTTGAAAGGCTAGCTGGTCACTCACATTATTGTTTCCTTGATGGTTTTTCAGGTTACAATCAAATTGCAATAGCCCCGGAGGATCAAGAGAAGACAACATTCACATGCCCCTTTGGAACCTTTGCGTATAGACGAATGCCATTTGGTTTATGCAATGCCCCAGCTACCTTCCAACGATGCATGATGGCTATCTTTTCAGACATGATAGAGAGGTTCATTGAGGTATTTATGGATGACTTTTCAGTTTTTGGATCCTCTTTCGATGATTGTCTTAACCATTTGTCATTAGTGCTTAAAAGATGCCAGGAAACTAATCTAATTCTGAATTGGGAGAAGTGTCACTTCATGGTGAAGCAAGGTATTGTGTTAGGCCATGCTATTTCCAGCAAAGGTATTGAGGTAGACAAAGCAAAAATTGATTTGATTTCTAATTTGCCATCCCCTACTTCAGTGAAGGGTGTGAGGAGTTTTCTAGGACATGCAGGTTTTTATCGTCGTTTTATTAAAGATTTCTCCAAAATCACTCGTCCTCTATGCAATCTTTTGGCTAAAGATTCTGTTTTCAACTTTGATGAAGATTGTTTGAATGCATTTAACACTCTGAAACTTGAACTAACATCGACACCAATTATCAAGGCACCAGATTGGTCATTACCTTTTGAATTAATGTGTGATGCTTCTGATTATGCTCTTGGTGCAGTTCTAGGTCAAAGAGTGAATAAGCTCCCTCATGTAATCTATTATGCGAGCCGAACATTAAATGATGCTCAGCTCAATTACTCAACAACTGAGAAGGAGTTACTTGCTGTAATTTTTGCTTTAGAAAAGTTTCGTTCATATCTTGTTGGTTCTAAAGTGATTGTATATTCTGACCATGCAGCACTTAGGTACTTGTTAACCAAGAAGGATGCTAAGCCACGCTTGCTTCGATGGGTATTGCTATTGCAAGAATTTGATTTAGAAATCCGAGATAAGAAAGGGTGTGAGAATGTTGTTGCTGATCATCTCTCTCGTCTCATTGATGGTAACCACAAGTTTGAGGATGTCCTGCCCCTCAATGAATCTTTTCCAGATGAACAACTATTTGCCATTGATGATCAAGAACCATGGTATGCTGATCTTGTCAATTATCTTGCTAGTGGTGTTTTGAGAGATGATCTAACTTTTCAGGAAAGAAAGAAGTTCCTTGCCACAGCCAAACATTACTTCTGGGATGATCCATATCTGTTCAAACATGGCCCTGACCAAATCATAAGGAGATGTATCCCAGAGAATGAGCAGCAAAGCATACTCAAGTTTAGTCATGAATTTGCATGTGGAGGTCATTTTGGTGCCAAGAAAACAGCAGCTAAGGTTCTTCAATCTGGTTTCTTTTGGCCCTCTCTTTTTAAAGATGCATTTTATTTCTGTTCTAAATGTGATAGGTGTCAAAGAATGGGAAACATAAGCCGGAGGAATATGATGCCATTGAACAACATTTTGGTGGTGGAGCTGTTTGACATATGGGGTATAGATTTCATGGGACCTTTTCCTTCCTCTTTGGGTTATACTTACATTCTTGTTGCTGTAGATTATGTATCCAAATGGGTGGAGGCGTTGGCTACAAGGACTAATGATCATAGAGTTGTTCTGAAATTCTTGAGAGATGTGATTTTCACTAGGTTTGGAACTCCTAGGGCTGTTATTAGTGATGGTGGCAGCCACTTCTGTAACAAACCATTTGATGCCTTAATGAAAAAGTACAATATCACACATAGAGTGTCAACTCCATATCATCCTCAAACTTCCGGACAAGTCGAGATCAGCAATAGAGAGATCAAGAATATTTTGGAGAAAACTGTCAATCCTACTCGAAAAGATTGGGCACTACGACTCAATGATGCACTTTGGGCATATAGGACAGCTTATAAGACTCCCATTGGGATGAGCCCTTATAGACTTGTGTTTGGGAAGGCTTGTCATCTACCAATGGAGCTTGAGCACCGAGCATATTGGGCAATTAAAAAGTTCAATTTTGATCTCAAAGAAGCTGGGAATGTCAGAAAATTGCAGCTCAATGAATTGGAGGAGCTAAGGAACGAAGCTTATGAGAATGCAAAAATTTACAAAGAGAGGACCAAACGCTATCATGACAAGGCCATCCTCAGGAAAGAATTCAAGCCAGGTATGAAAGTTTTGTTGTATGACTCACGTTTGCGTCTCTTTCCAGGTAAATTGAAATCTAGATGGCTGGGTCCATTCAAGGTGCTTCAAGTTTTCCCTCATGGAGCTGTTGAGATTGAGAACCTAAGGGACATGACAACTTTCAAGGTGAATGGGCAGCGATTGAAACAATACTTGGATGATGAAGTGGAAACACGAGCTGTGGACTCTCTTGAGTTCACCACACCCTAACTATTGGCAACCCAACCAGGTTTTGTTGTTTTTGTTTTTGTTTTAGTTTAGAGTTGATTCCTTTCCTGCGTTTTATGTTTAGTTTGGTTTTTGCATTTTGTTTCCTTTCTTTTAAACATTGAGGACAATGTTTCATTCAGGTTTGGGGTGTGGGATGAAACTTGTTGAATTTTTTTGAGTCTGTTGTTGAATTTCTGAGTCTTAGTGAAAGATTTCTTTTTGCTTACTAATGAAGATGTATATGCAATGTCATTGTCACTAATTCTTTGCTAGTGTGTTGCCATGGAAGTGTTTGCATCAGAATTTCTGCCTATGCACTGTCATGAAATTGGAATTTCGGTCCAGAAGGTGCCATACTCAGATATCTTTAGAAGAATTGTGGAGACTACCCTAGTGAGCTAATTTGAGCCTATTCCATTCCTTGAGAGGGTTTTATTTGTTTCTACTCTTACAACTTCCCAGATTCCTTTTATGTTGATCTCATTATATTCATCGAATACTAAGAACTATTTGATCTTTTGCAGATGCTATGTTGCTTGCTGACATTTGTGGAAAGGATGTACCCATTGATATGATGTAGGCTATGTGTGTTTAAGTCACTAAAAGGCTTTGATATCCCTCCCTGTTGTGTGCTTCATTTACCCAATTTTGCATCCAAACACTTAAGCTTTTCTTTCATCACCCACATTACTCCTACCCTTGTATCTTAATCTAAGATACCATCCCATGTTTAGCCATACCCTATAACTGGAGAACATGTCAAGATCTCAACAAAATGAAGAAGCAAGGATGGGCGTTATACCAAACAAATGGAGAGAATCAGTGTGCTAGTGCAATTCAAGGAGAAAAGCAAAAGAGGGCCAAATTCGTTTAAAAAAAAAAAAACAAGAAAAAAACAAAACAAAACAAAACATGTTCTTGATCAAAGTTCAAATTTAGTTCAATGGAGCACAAGTCATTACCTTGAAGATTCACAAGTGTAGCCATTTACCTTGCAGCAAGAAGAAGCACTCTTGGCATGTTCTTGAGTTCTTAGTTTTCATTTCCCCTCTTTTCTTAACCCTTACCCTCAGCCTGACATTACAAGCTTGATTAAGACCTAACTGATCTTTGGGGAAGTCCGGTTCATGGGTGTTGGTATGCAATGTATTCTTTCTATGTTCTTAGCATTTGATTTCCATTCATGAGATCTTATTTCCAGAAATCGTGCTTTTGTTTTGTGATTATTTCATATGTGAAATCTTGTTTCCCTTTACATAACGTCACTCACATATGCTTGTTGAGAAACTAAACCCTAGGTTCTTTGTGAAGATTTGAGCGATACCCGTGAGACCTAGAGTTGAGGCGATTTCTATCTAAGTATTTGAGTATGGTGACTTCAATGCTGGAATTCTTTTTGCAGTGGCAATACACTATACACCCTGGTGTGAAGATTTGAAGTGGCATACCATTAGTTTTGAAAGTGTGATTGTGCATTCATTGGTTTTCCTTAGTTTGCTTAAAAGTGATTCTTTAACTATTAGTTGTCTTGCAGAATTTGTTGATGTTTGTGGGAGTCATCACTGTAAACCCTCAGGAGACACAACTCCTCCTACTAGGGACACCTAGAGGTTTAAAGGCTTGTTGCATATGCTCAATGCAATCGTGTCATCTACGAAAATGGTGTAATAAGTTTCGTTTTGTGTGTTGTTTTGTGGTGTTTAAGTTTTAGTTTTGCTTGAGGACCAGCAAAATATAGGTTTGGGGTATTGATCAATGCATAATTATGTATCATTTTGTATCACTCTACCCTATTGTTTGGCTATGTTTTTAGGTAAAACTTATGCTTTTAATCCATTTTGTGTTTGTTATTCAGTTTATTGAGCTCTAGGTATCAATTGAGGCATTTGAAGCAAAATGGTGCAAAAACGGGAGACTGAGTTAGAAATTCATTTCGGACTTATCTTCTTCATCTGAGCTTGGATTGGGCCAATTCTTGTGTGGTTGGATCAGAGACATTCTGAACTTCGAAATGGACATCTTAAAGTCATCATTTGATTCAGCCAAGCCCAATTCGTAAGCCCAAGAAGTTGTTCATCATGCTGACAGGAAGATGAGCTCATTGCATGCTTGGTCATGGTGAGCTAGGCATGAGCTATTGGTTTCTGAATGGAAGCTTGGTCATGCTGACTTGATGATGAGCTATGGCTGCTGGTGGGATTTATTGGTGAAGTGCAACAACCAATTCTGATTTTCTAATACAAGTGTTGTATGCATTAGCCATATTCAATTCAGATTTCTCATTTCCCTCTCCCTATAAATACCACTTCCATTCCAAACACTTTCATCAATCATATCCTGGGATTCACAATCCCTCTCTTCCAATTCCTAGCAGACCACTCATCCCAGCACAATCCCCTCTCAAACATTCATCAACCACAGCCTCATACACTTCTCCCAAACACAATACATACAATCCATACCATCCACACCACTCTTCATCTCTTGCTGCAGCATACATGGTGGAAGTTGTGAGAAGCTCTACAACAGCATAATTTGTTCTTCACGGGTTTTTCTTACTCTCTCCATGTTTATTATGATTCAAATGCCTTTTCCATTAATGGAGTGTAACTAATTACCATAGCTAGGGTTTCAATGTAACCTGACAAGACAATTTCATGTTTTCAAGTTAATGTTAACCTTTGTTGATTACTTCTAATTTTCTGGTCTCATTCACTTGTTCTTAGTTGAATCTTTATGCATGTTTAAATAACTGGCCACTATGAACACATGCATGTTGGTTATCTAGTTCAAGTTTACATAAACACCATATGACTCTTGAACCGATTAGTGAATGAGTGGGTAATGCATTTAGGACAAACACCATGTTTAAATGTTTACTTGGTTCCTTTGTGTTCTTCTTAAGCTTAATGGATTCAGATTCATAGCTTAGACTAAACACCATAGCTAAGTTGAGTTTCCTGAGTACTTGATTAAAACCAAACACCATATGGATAATCATACATAAGAAAGAACGAACTCCAGAAATTGTAATCAATTTAGGTGATTGTTAACTTGTTGCTTGAAATTGGATTGTCATGGTGAAGTTGAAACCCTAGTGCTTGTCTCCTTTGTTTCTAAATTTTCTAAACATCTACTTGCTGGTCACTTGCTATTTTGCATTCCCTTTTTGTAGTTTTCAGTCACTTGCTATTTGCTTTCCCTTTTTGTAGTTGTTACTCCAAACAAACTCAACACAACCTCATTTAAATTCTGTTTAGTCTTAGGATTATTTGTGAGTCTAAGTAGTAGTAATAAGTGTCTTTCATCCAAGTCTCTGTGGAACGACCTCGTGCTTGCATTCCTATACTATAATTGGTTCGTGCACTTGCGAGAAATAGATAGAGTAAAATCTGTCCAACAAGAAAATGGCGCCGCTGCCGGGGACTTGATTAAGAGTCTTGTTACTATTGCTTACTTTCTTTAGTTTTTCTTTGTTTTCAGGTATTGCATGTCGAGCAAACTATTGCTTGAACAAGTTGTATCAGCGGTCAAGAAACACTCTCAATCCGGAACCATTAGGATCCAACCAATCCGTGGTACACCACAACCATCGCTGGCTGAATTTGAACAAAGGCTTCATAAAGCAAGGGAGGCAGCCATTGAATCTATTCTCAATCCCTTAGAAGCCGAAACCTCCAATTCAACAAGCTCAGAAGAGTACTCTCTGTTCAACATCTTTAACTCAGATCAAGAAGAAGAAGAAGAAGAAGAAGAAAAGATGGCAGCCAATGACCAACTTGCTTTGGAGGATCTTGCTCAACCAATCATACCAAATTCACCTTCATGCATCTTGCTGTCCACAGAAGCTAGAAACTATGAGCTTAAATCTTCTCACTTTCAAATGCTTCCTTCTTTTTATGGTTTACCTAATGAAGATCCTTTGGCTCACATTAAAGAATTTTATACTGTTGTTTGTACTTTGCCTTTGAAGGATGTGTCTGAAGCAAATCTGAGGATGAGGGTTTTCCCTTACACTTTGAAAGATAGAGCAAAGACTTGGTTGATGTCGTTAGCCCCTGGATCACTAACCACTTGGGATGCTGTTGCTAAGAAGTTCTTGGAGAAGTTTTTCTCTGCCCAAAAGACAGCCACCTTGAGGTCCAAGATTTTCAACTTCTCACAACATGATGGCGAACCATTCAATGAATGCTGGGAGCGTTTCAAAGGAACTCTAATGCAATGTCCACATCACGGGTTACCTCTATACTTACAAATGCAAATTTTTTATGATGGACTAACCGAAACTTGTCAATCTACTGTCAATAATGCTGCAGGTGGAGCTTTAAAGAAAAAGAATGCTCAAGAGTCATATGACATATTTGAGATGTTGGGATCCAATGCTCAACACAAAGATACAAGAGGTAAAGCTGGTATCTATGAGATTAGTCCTAACAATGAGCTTGCTTCGCAGGTGGCTAGTTTACAAAGGAAGCTTGATGCTGTGCTCAATATGGTCCCTAAAGCTCCTCAAGTTGAAGTTTGTGCTATTTGCAATTCTCAAGGACACTCAACTCACATGTGTTCAGCTAGTAATGCTTATCCTGAGTTTGTCCAAGAACAAGCCCACATGATGAATTCTTACAACCAAAGGCCAAGAAATGATCCATTCTCGAACACTTATAATCCTGGTTGGAGGAATCACCCAAATTTCTCTTGGAGCAACAATCAAAATCAAAATCAAAATCAAGCAAGTTCATCATTCCAGCCTAAACCAAGTTCATTGGAGGACACAGTCAAAATGTTGGCCCAAAATACTTTGCAATTCCAGCAAACTACTAATGGTGCTCTTCAACAACATTCTGCTGCCCTTACCAAGATGGAGATTCAATTGGGACAAATTGCTGATTCTTTGAATCAAAGAGAACCTGGAAAATTCCCTAGTCAGCCAAATGTGAATCCCAAGCATCATGAGCAAGCCAAAGCAATCTCAGTTCTCAGAAGTGGTAAGGTTATTGATAATAAAGTTGGCAAAGAAGTTACTAATCATGATGTCGTGAATGCAGGTGATGAACACAAGGAAGAGACGACACCAAAAGAAGCAATTCCCATTCGCAAGTCAACAATTTCACCTATATTGCACAAGGCCGAGAACCCTTATGTGCCACCAATTCCTTTCCCTGGACGTCTTGCTAAAACGAAACAGGATAAGTCTTTTACTGAAATCTATGATATACTTAGCAAAGTCAATGTTAACTTGCCTTTACTTGATATGATCAGGAACATGCCAACTTATGCTAAATTCTTTAAGGAGTTGAACTCACACAAAAGAAGGTATAGTCCTCATGAGAAGGTGTTGGTGTCTGAAAATGTGAGTGCTGTCCTTCAAAGAAAACTTCCTCCTAAGCTCAAGGATCCAGGTAGTTTTACCATTAGCATAACCATTGGAGATAAACGAGTCGAGAAAGCCATGTTGGATTTAGGTGCAAGTATCAATCTAATGCCTTATTCAGTGTACCTGCAACTAGGTTTGGGAAAGTTAAAATCCACCACACTCAGCTTACAACTAGCTGATCGCTCAGTGAAATATCCTAGAGGTATAGTTGAAGATATTTTGGTTCAAGTTGATAAGCTAATATTGCCTGCTGATTTTGTAGTGTTAGACATGGAAGATGCACCCATTCATGATCGTGAGTTGCCTATCTTGCTTGGAAGACCATTCATGGCCACAGCAAAACACTCTTATTGATGTGAAAAATGGCATTCTGAAAATGATAGTCCTTGGCCAAACCATAGAATTCAAAGTGTTTGAATCTTTAACTCATCCTTCTAATTCACTTGATTGTTTTTCAATTGATAGTTTGGATTCTCTGGTTTTGACTAAGTTTGTGCAGGCACAATCTGATGATGCTTTAGAAATTGTTTTGACACAACCTTTAGGTGACCTTGATGATGAATCTGAGTTCATTGAAGTGGCGGCTGCCCTTGAGGTTTTGAAACCATTCGATTCTTCCATTTCACCCATTGTTGAACCTCTTACACCTGCCTCCACTAAACTAGTTCCCTCCATTGTCAAGCCACCTAAACTTGAGCTAAAACCTCTTCCAGAACACCTTAAATATGTTTATCTTGGTGAGACAGAAACCCTTCCCATCATTATAGCTTCTGACCTTTCACCATTAGAGGAGGATAAGTTGATTACAGTTTTGAGAGAGCACAAGAATGCCATCGGATGGACCATTGCAGATATCAAGGGAATAAGCCCTACAATGTGCATGCATCGAATTTTGATGGAGGATGCCAAGCCAACTCGTGAGCCCCAAAGGAGACTCAACCCACATATGAAGGATGTTGTAAGAACTGAAATACTCAAATTACTTGATGTGGGAATCATTTATCCTATCTCAGATAGCAAATGGGTGAGTCCTATCCAAGTTGTCCCAAAGAAATCAGGTATCACAGTGGTCAAGAATGAGGACAATGAGCTGGTGCCAACAAGACCCATCACGGGATGGAGAGTTTGCATTGATTATCGGAAGCTAAACACTGCCACTAGAAAGGATCACTTTCCTTTGCCTTTTATTGATCAAATGCTTGAAAGGCTAGCTGGTCACTCACATTATTGTTTCCTTGATGGTTTTTCAGGTTACAATCAAATTGCAATAGCCCCGGAGGATCAAGAGAAGACAACATTCACATGCCCCTTTGGAACCTTTGCGTATAGACGAATGCCATTTGGTTTATGCAATGCCCCAGCTACCTTCCAACGATGCATGATGGCTATCTTTTCAGACATGATAGAGAGGTTCATTGAGGTATTTATGGATGACTTTTCAGTTTTTGGATCCTCTTTCGATGATTGTCTTAACCATTTGTCATTAGTGCTTAAAAGATGCCAGGAAACTAATCTAATTCTGAATTGGGAGAAGTGTCACTTCATGGTGAAGCAAGGTATTGTGTTAGGCCATGCTATTTCCAGCAAAGGTATTGAGGTAGACAAAGCAAAAATTGATTTGATTTCTAATTTGCCATCCCCTACTTCAGTGAAGGGTGTGAGGAGTTTTCTAGGACATGCAGGTTTTTATCGTCGTTTTATTAAAGATTTCTCCAAAATCACTCGTCCTCTATGCAATCTTTTGGCTAAAGATTCTGTTTTCAACTTTGATGAAGATTGTTTGAATGCATTTAACACTCTGAAACTTGAACTAACATCGACACCAATTATCAAGGCACCAGATTGGTCATTACCTTTTGAATTAATGTGTGATGCTTCTGATTATGCTCTTGGTGCAGTTCTAGGTCAAAGAGTGAATAAGCTCCCTCATGTAATCTATTATGCGAGCCGAACATTAAATGATGCTCAGCTCAATTACTCAACAACTGAGAAGGAGTTACTTGCTGTAATTTTTGCTTTAGAAAAGTTTCGTTCATATCTTGTTGGTTCTAAAGTGATTGTATATTCTGACCATGCAGCACTTAGGTACTTGTTAACCAAGAAGGATGCTAAGCCACGCTTGCTTCGATGGGTATTGCTATTGCAAGAATTTGATTTAGAAATCCGAGATAAGAAAGGGTGTGAGAATGTTGTTGCTGATCATCTCTCTCGTCTCATTGATGGTAACCACAAGTTTGAGGATGTCCTGCCCCTCAATGAATCTTTTCCAGATGAACAACTATTTGCCATTGATGATCAAGAACCATGGTATGCTGATCTTGTCAATTATCTTGCTAGTGGTGTTTTGAGAGATGATCTAACTTTTCAGGAAAGAAAGAAGTTCCTTGCCACAGCCAAACATTACTTCTGGGATGATCCATATCTGTTCAAACATGGCCCTGACCAAATCATAAGGAGATGTATCCCAGAGAATGAGCAGCAAAGCATACTCAAGTTTAGTCATGAATTTGCATGTGGAGGTCATTTTGGTGCCAAGAAAACAGCAGCTAAGGTTCTTCAATCTGGTTTCTTTTGGCCCTCTCTTTTTAAAGATGCATTTTATTTCTGTTCTAAATGTGATAGGTGTCAAAGAATGGGAAACATAAGCCGGAGGAATATGATGCCATTGAACAACATTTTGGTGGTGGAGCTGTTTGACATATGGGGTATAGATTTCATGGGACCTTTTCCTTCCTCTTTGGGTTATACTTACATTCTTGTTGCTGTAGATTATGTATCCAAATGGGTGGAGGCGTTGGCTACAAGGACTAATGATCATAGAGTTGTTCTGAAATTCTTGAGAGATGTGATTTTCACTAGGTTTGGAACTCCTAGGGCTGTTATTAGTGATGGTGGCAGCCACTTCTGTAACAAACCATTTGATGCCTTAATGAAAAAGTACAATATCACACATAGAGTGTCAACTCCATATCATCCTCAAACTTCCGGACAAGTCGAGATCAGCAATAGAGAGATCAAGAATATTTTGGAGAAAACTGTCAATCCTACTCGAAAAGATTGGGCACTACGACTCAATGATGCACTTTGGGCATATAGGACAGCTTATAAGACTCCCATTGGGATGAGCCCTTATAGACTTGTGTTTGGGAAGGCTTGTCATCTACCAATGGAGCTTGAGCACCGAGCATATTGGGCAATTAAAAAGTTCAATTTTGATCTCAAAGAAGCTGGGAATGTCAGAAAATTGCAGCTCAATGAATTGGAGGAGCTAAGGAACGAAGCTTATGAGAATGCAAAAATTTACAAAGAGAGGACCAAACGCTATCATGACAAGGCCATCCTCAGGAAAGAATTCAAGCCAGGTATGAAAGTTTTGTTGTATGACTCACGTTTGCGTCTCTTTCCAGGTAAATTGAAATCTAGATGGCTGGGTCCATTCAAGGTGCTTCAAGTTTTCCCTCATGGAGCTGTTGAGATTGAGAACCTAAGGGACATGACAACTTTCAAGGTGAATGGGCAGCGATTGAAACAATACTTGGATGATGAAGTGGAAACACGAGCTGTGGACTCTCTTGAGTTCACCACACCCTAACTATTGGCAACCCAACCAGGTTTTGTTGTTTTTGTTTTTGTTTTAGTTTAGAGTTGATTCCTTTCCTGCGTTTTATGTTTAGTTTGGTTTTTGCATTTTGTTTCCTTTCTTTTAAACATTGAGGACAATGTTTCATTCAGGTTTGGGGTGTGGGATGAAACTTGTTGAATTTTTTTGAGTCTGTTGTTGAATTTCTGAGTCTTAGTGAAAGATTTCTTTTTGCTTACTAATGAAGATGTATATGCAATGTCATTGTCACTAATTCTTTGCTAGTGTGTTGCCATGGAAGTGTTTGCATCAGAATTTCTGCCTATGCACTGTCATGAAATTGGAATTTCGGTCCAGAAGGTGCCATACTCAGATATCTTTAGAAGAATTGTGGAGACTACCCTAGTGAGCTAATTTGAGCCTATTCCATTCCTTGAGAGGGTTTTATTTGTTTCTACTCTTACAACTTCCCAGATTCCTTTTATGTTGATCTCATTATATTCATCGAATACTAAGAACTATTTGATCTTTTGCAGATGCTATGTTGCTTGCTGACATTTGTGGAAAGGATGTACCCATTGATATGATGTAGGCTATGTGTGTTTAAGTCACTAAAAGGCTTTGATATCCCTCCCTGTTGTGTGCTTCATTTACCCAATTTTGCATCCAAACACTTAAGCTTTTCTTTCATCACCCACATTACTCCTACCCTTGTATCTTAATCTAAGATACCATCCCATGTTTAGCCATACCCTATAACTGGAGAACATGTCAAGATCTCAACAAAATGAAGAAGCAAGGATGGGCGTTATACCAAACAAATGGAGAGAATCAGTGTGCTAGTGCAATTCAAGGAGAAAAGCAAAAGAGGGCCAAATTCGTTTAAAAAAAAAAAACAAGAAAAAAACAAAACAAAACAAAACATGTTCTTGATCAAAGTTCAAATTTAGTTCAATGGAGCACAAGTCATTACCTTGAAGATTCACAAGTGTAGCCATTTACCTTGCAGCAAGAAGAAGCACTCTTGGCATGTTCTTGAGTTCTTAGTTTTCATTTCCCCTCTTTTCTTAACCCTTACCCTCAGCCTGACATTACAAGCTTGATTAAGACCTAACTGATCTTTGGGGAAGTCCGGTTCATGGGTGTTGGTATGCAATGTATTCTTTCTATGTTCTTAGCATTTGATTTCCATTCATGAGATCTTATTTCCAGAAATCGTGCTTTTGTTTTGTGATTATTTCATATGTGAAATCTTGTTTCCCTTTACATAACGTCACTCACATATGCTTGTTGAGAAACTAAACCCTAGGTTCTTTGTGAAGATTTGAGCGATACCCGTGAGACCTAGAGTTGAGGCGATTTCTATCTAAGTATTTGAGTATGGTGACTTCAATGCTGGAATTCTTTTTGCAGTGGCAATACACTATACACCCTGGTGTGAAGATTTGAAGTGGCATACCATTAGTTTTGAAAGTGTGATTGTGCATTCATTGGTTTTCCTTAGTTTGCTTAAAAGTGATTCTTTAACTATTAGTTGTCTTGCAGAATTTGTTGATGTTTGTGGGAGTCATCACTGTAAACCCTCAGGAGACACAACTCCTCCTACTAGGGACACCTAGAGGTTTAAAGGCTTGTTGCATATGCTCAATGCAATCGTGTCATCTACGAAAATGGTGTAATAAGTTTCGTTTTGTGTGTTGTTTTGTGGTGTTTAAGTTTTAGTTTTGCTTGAGGACCAGCAAAATATAGGTTTGGGGTATTGATCAATGCATAATTATGTATCATTTTGTATCACTCTACCCTATTGTTTGGCTATGTTTTTAGGTAAAACTTATGCTTTTAATCCATTTTGTGTTTGTTATTCAGTTTATTGAGCTCTAGGTATCAATTGAGGCATTTGAAGCAAAATGGTGCAAAAACGGGAGACTGAGTTAGAAATTCATTTCGGACTTATCTTCTTCATCTGAGCTTGGATTGGGCCAATTCTTGTGTGGTTGGATCAGAGACATTCTGAACTTCGAAATGGACATCTTAAAGTCATCATTTGATTCAGCCAAGCCCAATTCGTAAGCCCAAGAAGTTGTTCATCATGCTGACAGGAAGATGAGCTCATTGCATGCTTGGTCATGGTGAGCTAGGCATGAGCTATTGGTTTCTGAATGGAAGCTTGGTCATGCTGACTTGATGATGAGCTATGGCTGCTGGTGGGATTTATTGGTGAAGTGCAACAACCAATTCTGATTTTCTAATACAAGTGTTGTATGCATTAGCCATATTCAATTCAGATTTCTCATTTCCCTCTCCCTATAAATACCACTTCCATTCCAAACACTTTCATCAATCATATCCTGGGATTCACAATCCCTCTCTTCCAATTCCTAGCAGACCACTCATCCCAGCACAATCCCCTCTCAAACATTCATCAACCACAGCCTCATACACTTCTCCCAAACACAATACATACAATCCATACCATCCACACCACTCTTCATCTCTTGCTGCAGCATACATGGTGGAAGTTGTGAGAAGCTCTACAACAGCATAATTTGTTCTTCACGGGTTTTTCTTACTCTCTCCATGTTTATTATGATTCAAATGCCTTTTCCATTAATGGAGTGTAACTAATTACCATAGCTAGGGTTTCAATGTAACCTGACAAGACAATTTCATGTTTTCAAGTTAATGTTAACCTTTGTTGATTACTTCTAATTTTCTGGTCTCATTCACTTGTTCTTAGTTGAATCTTTATGCATGTTTAAATAACTGGCCACTATGAACACATGCATGTTGGTTATCTAGTTCAAGTTTACATAAACACCATATGACTCTTGAACCGATTAGTGAATGAGTGGGTAATGCATTTAGGACAAACACCATGTTTAAATGTTTACTTGGTTCCTTTGTGTTCTTCTTAAGCTTAATGGATTCAGATTCATAGCTTAGACTAAACACCATAGCTAAGTTGAGTTTCCTGAGTACTTGATTAAAACCAAACACCATATGGATAATCATACATAAGAAAGAACGAACTCCAGAAATTGTAATCAATTTAGGTGATTGTTAACTTGTTGCTTGAAATTGGATTGTCATGGTGAAGTTGAAACCCTAGTGCTTGTCTCCTTTGTTTCTAAATTTTCTAAACATCTACTTGCTGGTCACTTGCTATTTTGCATTCCCTTTTTGTAGTTTTCAGTCACTTGCTATTTGCTTTCCCTTTTTGTAGTTGTTACTCCAAACAAACTCAACACAACCTCATTTAAATTCTGTTTAGTCTTAGGATTATTTGTGAGTCTAAGTAGTAGTAATAAGTGTCTTTCATCCAAGTCTCTGTGGAACGACCTCGTGCTTGCATTCCTATACTATAATTGGTTCGTGCACTTGCGAGAAATAGATAGAGTAAAATCTGTCCAACATGTAAGAAATTGGACAATTCAAGTTCGCACACGGTTCGTTCCTTACATGGAGTGGTTGGTGTTTTCAATAGTTCTAGCGATTGGATTTCACTCCAAACTCACCAAATGACTCCTTCCACCATATTATGATGTTGCCAAAGTTTTGGAATCGATCCGAAATCAATAGGTGTAAGAAATTGAACAATTCAAGTTCGCACCCAGTTCGTTCCTTACATGGAGTGGTTGGTGTTTTGCGTAGTTCTAGCTATTGGATTTCACTCCAAACTCACCAAATGACTCCTCCCACCTTATTATGATGTTGCCCAAGTTTTGGAATCGATCCGAAATCAATAGGTGTAAGAAATTGGACAATTCAAGTTCGCACCCAGTTCGTTCCTTATATGGAGTGGTTGGTGTTTTGCTTAGTTCTAGCAATTGGATTTCACTCCAAACTCACCAAATGACTACTCCCACCTTATTATGATGTTACCCAAGTTTTGGACTCGATCCGAAATCAAAAGGGGTAAGAAATTGGACAATTCAAGTTCGCACCCAGTTCGTTCCTTACATGGAGTGGTTGGTGTTTTCAATAGTTCTAGCCAGTGGATTTCACTCCAAACTAACCAAATGACTCCTCACACCTTATTATGATGTTGCCCAAGTTTTGGAATCGATCCGAAATCAATAGGGGTAAGAAATTGGACAATTCAAGTTCGCACCCAGTTCGTTCCTTAGATGGAGTGGTTGGTGTTTAGCTTAGTTCTAGCTGTTGGATTTCACTCCAAACTCACCAAATGACTCCTCCCACCTTATTATGATGTTGCCCAAGTTTTGGAATCGATCCGAAATCAATAGGTGTAAGAAATTGGACAATTCAAGTTCGCACCCAGTTCGTTCCTTAGATGGAGTGGTTGGTGTTTTGCTTAGTTCTAGCGATTGGATTTCACTCCAAACTAACCAAATGACTCCTTCCACCTTATTATTATGTTGCCCAAGTTTTGGAATCGATCCGAAATCAAAAGGTGTAAGAAATTGGACAATTCAAGTTCGCACCCAGTTCGTTCCTTACGTGGAGTGGTTGGTGTTTTGCGTAGTTCTAGCTATTGGATTTCACTCCAAACTCACCAAATGACTCCTCCCACCTTATTATGATGTTGCCCAAGTTTTGGAATCAATCCGAAATCAATAGGTGTAAGAAATTGGACAATTCAAGTTCGCACCCAGTTCGTTCCTTACATGGAGTGGTTGGTGTTTTGCTTAGTTCTAGCAATTGGATTTCACTCCAAACTCACCAAATGACTACTCCCATCTTATTATGATGTTACCCAAGTTTTGGACTCGATCCGAAATCAATAGGGGTAAGAAATTGGACAATTCAAGTTCGCACCCAGTTCATTCCTTACATGGAGTGGTTGGTGTTTTCAATAGTTCTAGCGATTGGATTTCACTCCAAACTCACCAAATGACTACTCCCATCTTATTATGATGTTACCCAAGTTTTGGACTCGATCCGAAATCAATAGGGGTAAGAAATTGGACAATTCAAGTTCGCACCCAGTTCGTTCCTTAGATGGAGTGGTTGGTGTTTTGCTTAGTTCTAGCGATTGGATTTCACTCAAAACTCACCAAATGACTACTCCCACCTTATTATGATGTTGCTCAAGTTTTGGAATCAATCCGAAATCAAAAGGTGTAAGAAATTGGACAATTCAAGTTCGCACACTGTTCGTTCCTTACATGGAGTGGTTGGTGTTTTCAATAGTTCTAGCGATTGGATTTCACTCCAAACTCACCAAATGACTCCTTCCACCATATTATGACGTTGCCAAAGTTTTGGAATCGATCCGAAATCAATAGGTGTAAGAAATTGGACAATTCAAGTTCGCACCCAGTTCGTTCCTTACGTGGAGTGGTTGGTGTTTTCAATAGTTCTAGCGATTGGATTTCACTCCAAACTCACCAAATGACTCCTTCCACCGTATTATGATGTTTCCCAAGTTTTGGAATCGATCCGAAATCAATAGGTGTAAGAAATAGGACAATTCAAGTTCGCACCCAGTTCGTTCCTTACATGGAGTGGTTGGTGTTTTGCTTAGTTCTAGCGATTGGATTTCACTCAAAACTCTCCAAATGACTACTCCCACCTTATTATGATGTTGCCCAAGTTTTGGAATCAATCCGAAATCAAAAGGTGTAAGAAATTGGACAATTCAAGTTCGCACACTGTTCGTTCCTTACATGGAGTGGTTGGTGTTTTCAATAGTTCTAGCGATTGGATTTCACTCCAAACTCACCAAATGACTCCTTCCACCATATTATGATGTTGCCAAAGTTTTGGAATCGATCCGAAATCAATAGGTGTAAGAAATTGGACAATTCAAGTTCGCACCCAGTTCGTTCCTTACGTGGAGTGGTTGGTGTTTTCAATAGTTCTAGCGATTGGATTTCACTCCAAACTAACCAAATGACTCCTTCCACCGTATTATGATGTTTCCCAAGTTTTGGAATCGATCCGAAATCAACAGGTGTAAGAAATAGGACAATTCAAGTTCGCACCCAGTTCGTTCCTTACATGGAGTGGTTGGTGTTTTGCTTAGTTCTAGCGATTGGATTTCACTCCAAACAAACCAAATGACTCCTTCCACCTTATTATTATGTTGCCCAAGTTTTGGAATCGATCCGAAATCAATAGGTGTAAGAAATTGGACAATTCAAGTTCGCACCCAGTTCGTTCCTTACATGGAGTGGTTGGTGTTTTGCGTAGTTCTAGCTATTGGATTTCACTCCAAACTCACCAAATGACTCCTCCCACCTTATTATGATGTTGCCCAAGTTTTGGAATCGATCCGAAATCAATAGGTGTAAGAAATGGGACAATTCAAGTTCGCACAAAGTTCGTTCCTTACATGGAGTGGTTGGTGTTTTGCTTAGTTCTAGCAATTGGATTTCACTCCAAACTCACCAAATGACTACTCCCACCTTATTATGATGTTACCCAAGTTTTGGACTCGATCCGAAATTAAAAGGGGTAAGAAATGGGACAATTCAAGTTCGCACCCAGTTCGTTCCTTACATGGAGTGGTTGGTGTTTTGCTTAGTTCTAGCGATTGGATTTCACTCAAAACTCACCAAATGACTACTCCCACCTTATTATGATGTTGCCCAAGTTTTGGAATCGATCCGAAATCAATATGGGTAAGAAATTGGACAATTCAAGTTCGCACCTAGTTCGTTCCTTAGATGGAGTGGTTGGTGTTTAGCTTTGTTCTAGCTGTTGGATTTCACTCCAAACTCACCAAATGACTCCTCCCACCTTATTATGATGTTGCCCAAGTTTTGGAATCGATCCGAAATCAATAGGTGTAAGAAATTGGACAATTCAAGTTCGCACCCAGTTCATTCCTTAGATGGAGTGGTTGGTGTTTTGCTTAGTTCTAGCGATTGGATTTCACTGCAAACTAACCAAATGACTCCTTCCACCTTATTATTATGTTGCCCAAGTTTTGGAATCGATCCGAAATCAATAGGTGTAAGAAATTGGACAATTCAATTTCGCACCCAGTTCGTTCCTTACATGGAGTGGTTGGTGTTTTGCTTAGTTCTAGCAATTGGATTTCACTCCAAACTCACCAAATGACTACTCCCATCTTATTATGATGTTACCCAAGTTTTGGACTCGATCCGAAATCAATAGGGGTAAGAAATTGGACAATTCAAGTTCGCACCCAGTTCGTTCCTTACATGGAGTGGTTGGTGTTTTCAATAGTTCTTGCGATTGGATTTCACTCCAAACTCACCAAATGACTCCTTCCACCATATTATGATGTTGCCAAAGTTTTGGAATCGATCCGAAATCAATAGGTGTAAGGAATTGGACAATTCAAGTTCGCACCCAGTTCGTTCCTTACATGGAGTGGTTGGTGTTTTGCGTAGTTCTAGCTATTGGATTTCACTCCAAACTCACCAAATGACTCCTTCCACCGTATTATGATGTTTCCCAAGTTTTGGAATCGATCCGAAATCAACAGGTGTAAGAAATAGGACAATTCAAGTTCGCACCCAGTTCGTTCCTTAGATGGAATGGTTGGTGTTTTGCTTAGTTCTAGCGATTGGATTTCACTCCAAACTAATCAAATGACTCCTTCCACCTTATTATTATGTTGCCCAAGTTTTGGAATCGATCCGAAATGAATAGGTGTAAGAAATTGGACAATTCAAGTTCGCACCCAGTTCGTTCCTTACATGGAGTGGTTGGTGTTTTCAATAGTTCTAGCGATTGGATTTCACTCCAAACTCACCAAATGACTCCTTCCACCTTATTATGATGTTGCCCAAGTTTTGGAATCGATCCGAAATCAATAGGTGTAAGAAATTGGACAATTCAAGTTCGCACCCAGTTCGTTCCTTACATGGAGTGGTTGGTGTTTTACTTAGTTCTAGCAATTGGATTTCACTCCAAACTCACCGAATGACCCCTTCCACCTTATTATGATGTTTCCCAAGTTTTGGAATCGATCCGAAATCAATAGGTGTAAGAAATTGGACAATTCAAGTTCGCACCCAGTTCGTTTTTTAGATGGAGTGGTTGGTGTTTTCCTTAGTTCTAGCGATTGGATTTCCCTCAAAACTCACCAAATGACTACTGCCACCTTATTATGATGTTGCTCAAGTTTTGGAATCGATCCGAAATCAATAGGTGTAAGAAATTGGACAATTCAAGTTCGCACCCAGTTCGTTCCTTACATGGAGTGGTTGGTGTTTTGCTTAGTTCTAGCGATTGGATTTCACTCCAAACTAACGAAATGACTCCTTCCACCTTATTATTATGTTGCCCAAGTTTTGGAATCGATCCGAAATCAATAGGGGTAAGAAATTGGACAATTCAAGTTCGCACCCAGTTCGTTCCTTAGATGGAGTGGTTGGTGTTTTGCTTAGTTCTAGCGATTGGATTTCACTCAAAACTCACCAAATGACTCCTCCCACCTTATTATGATGTTGCTAAAGTTTTGGAATCGATCCGAAATCAATAGGTGTAAGAAATTGGACAATTCATGTTCGCACCCTGTTCGTTCCTCACAAGGAGTGGTTGGTATTTTCAATAGTTCTAGCGATTCGATTTCACTCCAAACTCACCAAATGACTCCTTCCACCTTATTATGATGTTGCCCAAGTTTTGGAATCGATCCGAAATCAATAGGTGTAAGAAATTGGACAATTCAAGTTCGCACCCAGTTCGTTCCTTACTTGGAGTGGTTGGTGTTTTCAATAGTTTTAGCGATTGGATTTCACTCCAAACTCACCAAATGACTCCTTCGACCTTATTATGATGTTGCCCAAGTTTTGGAATCGATCCGAAATCCATAGGTGTAAGAAATTGGACAATTCAAGTTCGCACCCAGTTCGTTCCTTACATGGAGTGGTTGGTGTTTTGCTTAGTTCTAGCGATTGGATTTCACTCCAAACTCACCAAATGACTCCTTCCATCTTATTATGATGTTTCCCAAGTTTTGGAATCGATCCGAAATCAATAGGTGTAAGAAATTGGACAATTCAAGTTCGCACCCAGTTCGTTCCTTACTTGGAGTGGTTGGTGTTTTGCTTAGTTCTAGAGATTGGATTTCACTCCAAACTCATCAAATACTCCTCCCACCTTATTATGACGTTGCCCAAGTTTTGGAATTGATCCGAAATCAATAGGTGAAAGAAATTGGACAATTCAAGTTCGCACCCAGTTCGTTCCTTACATGGAGTGGTTGGTGTTTTGCTTAGTTCTAGCTATTGGATTTCACTCCAAACTCACCAAATGACTCCTTCCACCTTATTATGATGTTTCCCAAGTTTTGGAATCGATCCGAAATCAATAGGTGTAAGAAATTGGACAATTCAAGTTCGCACCCAGTTCGTTTCTTACATTTAGTGGTTGGTGTTTTGCGTAGTTCTAGCTATTGGATTTCACTCCAAACTCACCAAATGACTCCTCCCACCTTATTATGATGTTGCCCAAGTTTTGGATTCGATCCGAAATCAATAGGTGTAAGAAATTGGAGAATTCAAGTTCGCACCCAGTTCGTTCCTTACATGGAGTGGTTGGTGTTTTCTATAGTTCTAGCGATTGGATTTCACTCCAAACTCACCAAATGACTCCTTCCACCTTATTATGATGTTGCCCAAGTTTTGGAATCGATCCGAAATCAATAGGTGTAAGAAATTGGACAATTCAAGTTCGATCTCAGTTCGTTCCTTACATGGAGTGGTTGGTGTTTTGCGCAGTTCTAGCGATTGGATTTCACTCCAAACTCACCAAATGACTCCTTCCACCTTATTATGATGTTTCCCAAGTTTTGGAATCGATTCGAAATCAATAGGTGTAAGAAATTGGACAATTCAAGTTCGCACCCAGTTCGTTCCTTACATGGAGTGGTTGGTGTTTTGCTTAGTTCTAGCTATTGGATTTCACTCCAAACTCACCAAATGACTCCTTCCACCTTATTGTGACGTTTCCCAAGTTTTGGAATCGATCCGAAATCAATAGGTGTACGAAATTGGACAATTCAAGTTCGCACCCAGTTCGTTCCTTACATGGAGTGGTTGGTGTTTTGCTTAGTTCTAGCTATTGGATTTCACTCCAAACTCACCAAATGACTCCTTCCACCTTATTGTGACATTTCCCAAGTTTTGGAATCGATCCGAAATCAATAGGTGTACGAAATTGGACAATTCAAGTTCGCACCCAGTTCGTTCCTTACATGGAGTGGTTGGTGTTTTGCTTAGTTTTAGCTATTGGATTTCACTCCAAACTCACCAAATGACTCCTTCCACCTTATTATGATGTTTCCCAAGTCTTGGAATCGATCCGAAATCAATAGGTGTAAGAAATTGGACAATTCAAGTTCGCACCCAGTTCGTTCCTTAGATGGAGTGGTTGGTGTTTTGCTTAGTTCTAGCGATTGGATTTCACTCAAAACTCACCAAATGACTCCTCCCACCTTATTACGATGTTGCCCATGTTTTGGAATCGATCCGAAATCAATAGGTGTAAGAAATTGGACAATTCATGTTCGCACCCTGTTCGTTCCTCACAAGGAGTGGTTGGTATTTTCAATAGTTCTAGCGATTGGATTTCACCCCAAACTCACCAAATGACTCCTTCCACCTTATTATGATGTTGCCCAAGTTTTGGGATCGATCCGAAATCAATAGGGGTAAGAAATTGGACAATTCAAGTTCGCACCCAGTTCGTTCCTTACATGGAGTGGTTGATGTTTTCAATAGTTCTAGCGATTGGATTTCACTCCAAACTCACTAAATGACTCCTTCCACCTTATTATGATGTTGCCCAAGTTTTGGAATCGATCCGAAATCAATAGGTGTATGAAATTGGACAATTCAAGTTCGCAACCAGTTCGTTCCTTACATGGAGTGGTTGGTGTTTTGCTTAGTTCTAGCTATTGGATTTCACTCCAAACTCACCAAATGACTCCTTCCACCTTATTATGATGTTTCTCAAGTTTTGGAATCGATCCGAAATCAATAGGTGTAAGAAATTGGACAATTCAAGTTCGCACCCAGTTCGTTTCTTACATGGAGTGGTTGGTGTTTTGCTTAGTTCTAGCGATTGGATTTCACTCCAAACTCACCAAATGACTCCTCCCACCTTATTATGACATTGCCCCTGTTTTGGAATCGATCCGAAATCAATAGGTGTAAGAAATTGGACAATTCAAGTTCGCACCCAGTTCGTTCCTTACACGGAGTGGTTGGTATTTTAAATAGTTGTAGCGATGGGATTTCACTCCAAACTCACCAAATGACTCCTTCCACCTTATTATGATGTTGCCCAAGTTTTGGAATCGATCCGAAATCAGTAGGTGTAAGAAATTGGACAATTAGAGTTCGCACCCAGTTCGTTCCTTAAATGGAGTGGTTGGTGTTTTGCTTAGTTCTAGCGATTGGATTTCACTCCAAACTCACCAAATGACTCCTCCCACCTTATTATGACGTTGCCCAAGTTTTGGAATCGATCCGAAATCAGTAGGTGTAAGAAATTGGACAATTCAAGTTCGCACCCAGTTCGTTCCTTACATGGAGTGGTTGGTGTTTTGCTTAGTTCTAGCGATTGGATTTCACTCCAAACTCACCAAATGACTCCCCCCACCTTATTATGATGTTGCCCAAGTTTTGGAATCGATCCGAAATCAATAGTTGTATGAAATTGGACAATTCAAGTTCGCACCCAGTTCGTTCCTTACACGGAGTGGTTGGTGTTTTCAATAGTTGTAGCGATTGGATTTCACTCCAAACTCACCAAATGACTCCTTCCACCTTATTATGATGTTGCCCAAGTTTTGGAATCAATCCGAAATCAGTAGGTGTAAGAAATTGGACAATTAGAGTTCGCACCCAGTTCGTTCCTTAAATGGAGTGGTTGGTGTTTTGCTTAGTTCTAGCGATTGGATTTCACTCCAAACTCACCAAATGACTCCTCCCACCTTATTATGACGTTGCCCAAGTTTTGGAATCGATCCGAAATCAGTAGGTGTAAGAAATTGGACAATTCAAGTTCGCACCCAGTTCGTTCCTTACATGCAGTGGGTGGTGTTTTGCTTAGTTCTAGCGATTGGATATCACTCAAAACTCACCAAATGACTCCTCCCACCTTATTAAGATGTTGCCCAAGTTTTGGAATCGATCCGAAATCAATAGGGGTAAGAAATTGGACAATTCAAGTTCGCACCCAGTTCGTTCCTTACTTGGAGTGGTTGGTGTTTTGCTTAGTTCTAGAGATTGGATTTCACTCCAAACTCATCAAATGACTCCCCCCACCTTATTATGACGTTGCCCAAGTTTTGGAATCGATCCGAAATCAATAGGTGTAAGAAATTGGACATTTCAAGTTCGCACCCAGTTGGTTCCTTACATGGAGTGGTTGGTGTTTTGCTTAGTTCTAGCTATTGGATTTCACTCCAAACTCACCAAATGACTCCTCCCAGCTTATTATGATGTTGCCCAAGTTTTGGAATCGATCGGAAATCAATAGGGGTAAGAAATTGGACAATTCAAGTTCGCACCCAGTTCGTTCCTTACATGGAGTGGTTGGTGTTTTCAATAGTTCTAGCGATTGGATTTCACTCCAAACTCACCAAATGACTCCTTCCACCTTATTATGACGTTGCCCAAGTTTTGGAATCGATCCGAAATCAATAGGTGTACGAAATTGGACAATTCAAGTTCGCACCCAGTTCGTTCCTTACATGGAGTGGTTGTTGTTTTGTTTAGTTCTAGCGATTGGATTTCACTCCAAACTCACCAAATGACTCCTTCCACCTTATTATGATGTTTCCCAAGTTTTGGAATCGATTCGAAATCAATAGGTGTAAGAAATTGGACAATTCAAGTTCGCACCCAGTTCGTTCCTTACATGGAGTGGTTGGTGTTTTGCTTAGTTCTAGCTATTGGATTTCACTCCAAACTCACCAAATGACTCCTCCCACCTTATTGCGATGTTTCCCAAGTTTTGGAATCGATCCGAAATCAATAGGGGTAAGAAATTGGACAATTCAAGTTCGCACCCAGTTCGTTCCTTACATGGAGTGGTTGGTGTTTACAATAGTTCTAGCGATTGGATTTCACTCCAAACTCACCAAATGACTCCTCCCACCTTATTATGATGTTGCCCAAGTTTTGGAATCGATCCGAAATCAATAGGTGTAAGAAATTGGACAATTCAAGTTCGCACCCAGTTCGTTCCTTACACGGAGTGGTTGGTGTTTTCAATAGTTGTAGAGATTGGATTTCACTCCAAACCCACCAAATGACTCCTCCCACCTTATTATGATGTTGCCCAGGTTTTGGAATCGATCCGAAATCAATAGGTGTAAGAAATTGGACAATTCAAGTTCGCACCCAGTTCGTTCCTTACATGGAGTGGTTGGTGTTTTGCTTAGTTCTAGCTATTGGATTTCACTCCAAACTCACCAAATGACTCCTTCCACCATATTATGATGTTGCCCAGGTTTTGGAATCGATCCGAAATCAATAGGTGTAAGAAATTGGACAATTCCAGTTCGCGCCCAGTTCGTTCCTTACGTGGAGTGGTTGTTGTTTTGTTCAGTTCTAGCGATTGGATTTCACACCAAACTCACCAAATGACTCCTTCCACCTTATTATGATGTTTCCCAAGTTTTGGAATCGATTCGAAATCAATAGGTGTAAGAAATTGGACAATTCAAGTTCGCACCCAGTTCGTTCCTTACATGGAGTGGTTGGTGTTTTGCTTAGTTCTAGCTATTGGATTTCACTCCAAACTCACCAAATGACTCCTCCCACCTTATTGCGATGTTTCCCAAGTTTTGGAATCGATCCGAAATCAATAGGGGTAAGAAATTGGACAATTCAAGTTCGCGCCCAGTTCGTTCCTTACATAGAGTGGTTGTTGTTTTGCTTAGTTCTAGCTATTGGATTTCACTCCAAACTCACCAAATGACTCCTTCCACCTTATTATGATGTTTCCCAAGTTTTGGAATCAATCCGAAATCAATAGGTGTAAGAAATTGGACAATTCAAGTTCGCACCCAGTTCGTTCCTTAGATGGAGTGTTTGGTGTTTTGCTCAGTTCTAGCTATTGGATTTCACTCCAAACTCACCAAATGACTCCTCCCACCTTATTATGACGTTGCCCAGGTTTTGGAATCGATCCGAAATCAATAGGTGTAAGATATTGGACAATTCAAGTTCGCACCCAGTTCGTTCCTTACATGGAGTGGTTGGTGTTTTGCTTAGTTCTAGCTATTGGATTTCACTCCAAACTCCCCAAATGACTCCTTCCACCTTATTATGATGTTTCCCAAGTTTTGGAATCGATTCGAAATCAATAGGTGTAAGAAATTGGACAATTCAAGTTCGCACCCAGTTCGTTCCTTACATGGAGTGGTTGGTGTTTTGCTTAGTTCTAGCTATTGGATTTCACTCCAAACTCACCAAATGACTCCTTCCACCTTATTATGATGTTTCCCAAGTTTTGGAATCAATCCGAAATCAATAGGTGTAAGAAATTGGACAATTCAAGTTCGCGCCCAATTCGTTCCTTACATGGAGTGGTAGTTGTTTTCCTTAGTTCTAGCGATTGGATTTCACTCCAAACTCACCAAATGACTCCTCCCACCTTATTGTGATGTTTCCCAAGTTTTGGAATCGATCCGAAATCAATAGGGGTAAGAAATTGGACAATTCAAGTTCGCACCCAGTTCGTTCCGTACACGGAGTGGTTGGTGTTTTCAATAGTTATAGCGATTGGATTTCACTCCAAACTCACCAAATGACTCCTTCCACCTTATTATAATGTTGCCCAGGTTTTGGAATTAATCCGAAATAAATAGGTGTAAGAAATTGGACAATTCAAGTTCGCACCCAGTTCGTTCCTTACACGTAGTGGTTGGTGTTTTCAATAGTTCTAGCGATTGGATTTCACTCCAAACTCGCCAAATGACTCCTTCCACCTTATTATGATGTTGCCCAAGTTTTGGAATCGATCCGAAATCAATAGGTGTAAGAAATTGGACAATTCATGTTCGCGCCCAGTTCGTTCCTTACATGGAGTGGTTGTTGTTTTGCTTACTTCTAGCGATTGGATTTCACTCCAAACTCCCCAAATGACTCCTCCCACCTTATTATGACATTGCCCAAGTTTTGGAATCGATCCGAAATCAATAGGTGTAAGAAATTGGACAATTCAAGTTCGCACCCAGTTCGTTCCTTACACGGAGTGGTTGGTGTTTTCAATAGTTATAGCGATTGGATTTCACTCCAAACTCACCAAATGACTCCTTCCACCTTATTATGATGTTGCCCAAGTTTTGGAATCAATCCGAAATCAATAGGTGTAAGAAATTGGACAATTCAAGTTCGCGCCCAGTTCGTTCCTTACATAGAGTGGTTGTTGTTTTGCTTAGTTCTAGCGATTGGATTTCACTCCAAACTTACCAAATGACTCCTTCCACCTTATTATGATGTTTCCCAAGTTTTGGAATCGATCCGAAATCAATAGGTGTAAGAAATTGGACAATTCAAGTTCGCAACCAGTTCGTTCCTTACATGGAGTGGTTGGTGTTTTGCTTAGTTCTAGCTATTGGATTTCACTCCAAACTCACCAAATGACTCCTTCCACCTTATTATGATGTTGCCCAAGTTTTGGAATTAATCCGAAATCAATAGGTGTAAGAAATTGGACAATTCAAGTTCGCACCCAGTTCGTTCCTTACATGGAGTGGTTGGTGTTTACAATAGTTCTAGCGATTGGATTTCACTCCAAACTCACCAAATGACTCCTCCCACCTTATTCTGATGTTGCCCAAGTTTTGGAATCGATCCGAAATCAATAGGTGTAAGAAATTGGACAATTCAAGTTCGCACCCAGTTCGTTCCTTACACGGAGTGGTTGGTGTTTTCAATAGTTATAGCGATGGGATTTCACTCCAAACTCACCAAATGACTCCTTCCACCTTATTATGATGTTGCCCAAGTTTTGGAATCAATCCGAAATCAATAGGTGTAAGAAATTGGACAATTCAAGTTCGCGCCCAATTCGTTCCTTACATGGAGTGGTAGTTGTTTTCCTTAGTTCTAGCGATTGGATTTCACTCCAAACTCACCAAATGACTCCTTCCACCTTATTATGATGTTTCCCAAGTTTTGGAATCGATCCGAAATCAATAGGTGTAAGAAATTGGACAATTCAAGTTCGCAACCAGTTCGTTCCTTACATGGAGTGGTTGGTGTTTTGCTTAGTTCTAGCTATTGGATTTCACTCCAAACTCACCAAATGACTCCTTCCACCTTATTATGATGTTTCCCAAGTTTTGGAATCGATCCGAAATCAATAGGTGTAAGAAATTGGACAATTCAAGTTCGCACCCAGTTCGTTCCTTACATGGAGTGGTTGGTGTTTTGCTTAGTTCTAGCTATTGGATTTCACTCCAAACTCACCAAATGACTCCTCCCACCTTATTATGATGTTGCCCAAGTTTTGGAATCGATCGGAAATCAATAGGGGTAAGAAATTGGACAATTCAAGTTCGCACCCAGTTCGTTCCTTACATGGAGTGGTTGGTGTTTTCAATAGTTCTAGCGATTGGATTTCACTCCAAACTCACCAAATGACTCCTCCCACCTTATTGTGATGTTTCCCAAGTTTTGGAATCGATCCGAAATCAATAGGTGTAAGAAATTGGACAATTCAAGTTCGCACCCAGTTCGTTCCTTACACGGAGTGGTTGGTGTTTTCAATAGTTATAGCGATTGAATTTCACTCCAAACTCACCAAATGAATCCTTCCACCTTATTATGATGTTGCCCAAGTTTTGGAATCAATCCGAAATCAATAGGTGTAAGAAATTGGACAATTCAAGTTCGCACCCAGTTCGTTCCTTACATGGAGTCGTTGGTGTTTACAATAGTTCTAGCGATTGGATTTCTCTCCAAACTCACCAAATGACTCCTCCCACCTTATTGTGATGTTTCCCAAGTTTTGGAATCGATCCGAAATCAATAGGTGTAAGAAATTGGACAATTCAAGTTCGCGCCCAATTCGTTCCTTACATGGAGTGGTTGTTGTTTTCCTTAGTTCTAGCGATTGGATTTCACTCCAAACTCACCAAATGACTCCTTCCACCTTATTATGATGTTTCCCAAGTTTTGGAATCGATCCGAAATCAATAGGTGTAAGAAATTGGACAATTCAAGTTCGCACCCAGTTCGTTCCTTACACGGAGTGGTTGGTGTTTTCAATAGTTCTAGCGATTGGATTTCACTCCAAACTCACCAAATGACTCCTACCACCTTATTATGATGTTGCCCAAGTTTTGGAATCGATCCGAAATCAATAGGTGTAAGAAATTGGACAATTCATGTTCGCGCCCAGTTCGTTCCTTACATGGAGTGGTTGTTGTTTTGCTTAGTTCTAGAGATTGGATTTCACTCCAAACTCCCCAAATGACTCCTCCCACCTTATTATGACATTGCCCAAGTTTTGGAATCGATCCGAAATCAATAGGTGTAAGAAATTGGACAATTCAATGACGCACCCAGTTCGTTCCTTACACGGAGTGGTTGGTGTTTTCAATAGTTATAGCGATTGGATTTCACTCCAAACTCACCAAATGACTCCTTCCACCTTATTATGATGTTGCCCAAGTTTTGGAATCAATCCGAAATCAATAGGTGTAAGAAATTGGACAATTCAAGTTCGCGCCCAGTTCGTTCCTTACATGGAGTGGTTGTTGTTTTCCGTAGTTCTAGCGATTGGATTTCACTCCAAACTCACCAAATGACTCCTTCCACCTTATTATGATGTTTCCCAAGTTTTGGAATCGATCCGAAATCAATAGGTGTAAGAAATTGGACAAATCAAGTTCGAACCCAGTTCGTTCCTTACACGGAGTGGTTGGTGTTTTCAATAGTTCTAGCGATTGGATTTCACTCCAAACTCACCAAATGACTCCTTCCACCTTATTATGATGTTGCCCAAGTTTTGGAATCGATCCGAAATCAATAGGTGTAAGAAATTGGACAATTCAAGTTCGCAACCAGTTCGTTCCTTACATGGAGTGGTTGGTGTTTTGCTTAGTTCTAGCAATTGGATTTCACTCCAAACTCACCAAATGACTCCTTCCACCTTATTATGATGTTTCCCAAGTTTTTTGGAATCAATCCGAAATCAATAGGTGTAAGAAATTGGACAATTCAAGTTCGCACCCAGTTCGTTCCTTACATGGAGTGGTTGGTGTTTTGCTTAGTTCTAGCTATTGGATTTCACTCCAAACTCACCAAATGACTCCTCCCACCTTATTATGATGTTGCCCAAGTTTTGGAATCGATCCGAAATCAATAGGTGTAAGAAATTGGACAATTCAAGTTCGCACCCAGTTCGTTCCTTAGATGGAGTGGTTGGTGTTTTGCTTAGTTCTAGCAATTGGATTTCACTCAAAACTCACCAAATGACTCCTTCCACCTTATTATAATGTTGCCCAAGTTTTGGAATCGATCCGAAATCAATAGGGGTAAGAAATTGGACAATTCAAGTTCGCACCTAGTTCGTTCCTTACATGGAGTGGTTGGTGTTTTCAATAGTTCTAGCGATTGGATTTCACTCCAAACTCACCAAATGACTCCTTCCACCTTATTATGATGTTGCCCAAGTTTTGGAATCGATCCGAAATCAATAGGTGTAAGAAATTGGACAATTCAAGTTCGCACCCAGTTCGTTCCTTACATGGAGTGGTTGGTGTTTTGCTTAGTTCTAGCAATTGGATTTCACTCAAAACTCACCAAATGACTCCTCCCACCTTATTATGATGTTGCCCAAGTTTTGGAATCGATCAGAAATCAATAGGTGTAAGAAATTGGACAATTCAAGTTCGCACCCAGTTCGTTCCTTACATGGAGTGGTTGGATTTTTCAACAGTTGTAACGATTGGATTTCACTCCAAACTCACCAACTGACTCCTTCGACCTTATTATGATGTTGCCCAAGTTTTGGAATCGATCCGAAATCAATAGGGTTAAGCAATTGGACAATTCAAGTTCGCACCCAGTTCGTTCCTGACATGGAGTGGTTGGTGTTTTGCTTAGTTCTAGCTATTGGATTTCACTCCAAACGCACCAAATGACTCCTCCCACCTTATTATGATGTTGCCCAAGTTTTGGAATCGATCCGAAATCAATAGGTGTAAGAAATTGGACAATTCAAGTTCGCACCCAGTTCGTTCCTTACTTGGAGTGGTTGGTGTTTTGCTTAGTTCTAGCGAATGGATTTCACTCAAAACTCACCAAATGACTCCTCCCACCTTATTATGATGTTGCCCAAGTTTTGGAATCGATCCGAAATCAATAGGTGTAAGAAATTGGACAATTCAAGTTCGCACCCAGATCGTTCCTCACATGGAGTGGTTGGTGTTTTGCTTAGTTCTAGCGATTGGATTTCACTCCAAACTCACCAAATGACTCCTCCCACCTTATTATGCTGTTTCCCAAGTTTTGGAATCAATCCGAAATCAATAGGGTTAGGAAATTGGACAATTCAAGTTCGCACCCAGTTCGTTCCTTAGATGGAGTGGTTGGTGTTTTGCTTAGTTCTAGCAATTGGATTTCACTCAAAACTCACCAAATGACTCGTCCCACCTTATTATGTTGTTGCCCAAGTTTTGGAATCGATCCGAAATCAATAGGGTTAAGAAATTGGACAATTCAAGTTCGCACCCAGTTCTTTCCTTAGATGGAGTGGTTGGTGTTTTGCTTAGTTCTAGCAATTGGATTTCACTCAAAACTCACCAAATGACTCCTTCCACCATATTATGATGTTGCCCAAGTTTTGGAATCGATACGAAATCAATAGGTGTAAGAAATTGGAGAATTCAAGTTCGCACCCAGTTCGTTCTTTAGATGGAGTGGTTGGTGTTTTGCTTAGTTCTAGCAATTGGATTTCACTCAAAACTCACCAAATGACTCCTCCCACCTTATTATGATGTTGCCCAAGTTTTGGAAACGATCTGAAATCAATAGGGTTAAGAAATTGGACAATTCAAGTTCGCACACAGTTCGTTCCTTAGAATGAGCGGTTGGTGTTTTGCTTAGTTCTAGCAATTGGATTTCTCTCAAAACTCACCAAATGACTCCTTCCACCTTATTATGATGTTGCCCAAGTTTTGGAATCGATCCGAAATCAATAGGTGTAAGAAATTGGACAATTCATGTTCGCACACTGTTCGTTCCTCACATGGAGTGGTTGGTGTTTTCAATAGTTCTAGCGATTGGATTTCACTCCAAACTCACCAAATGACTCCTTCCACCTCATTATGATGTTTCCCAAGCTTTGGAATCGATCCGAAATCAATAGGTGTAAGAAATTGGACAATTCAAGTTCGCACCCAGTTCGTTCCTTACGTGGAGTGGTTGGTGTTTTGCTTAGTTCTAGCTATTGTATTTCACTCCAAACTCACCAAATGACTCCTCCCACCTTATTATGATGTTGCCCAAGTTTTGGAATCGTTCCGAAATCAATAGGGGTAAGAAATTGGACAATTCAAGTTCACACCCAGTTCGTTCCTTACATGGAGTGGTTGGTGTTTTCAATAGTTCTAGCGATTGGATTTCACTCCAAACTCACCAAATGACTCCTTCCACCTTCTTATAACGTTGCCCAAGTTTTGGAATGGATCGGAAATCAACAGATGTAAGAAATTGGACAATTCAAGTTCGCACCCAGTTCGTTCCTTAGATGGAGTGGTTGGTGTTTTGCTTAGTTCTAGCGATTGGATTTCACTCCAAACTCACCAAATGACTCCTCCCACCTTATTATGACATTGCCCCAGTTTTGGAATCGATCCGAAATCAATAGGGGTAAGAAATTGGACAATTCAAGTTCACTCCCAATTCGTTCCTTACATGGAGTGGTTGGTGTTTTCAATAGTTCTAGCGATTGGATTTCACTCCAAACTGACCAAATGACTCCTTCCACCTTCTTATAACGTTGCCCAAGTTTTGGAATCGATCCGAAATCAATAGGTGTAAGAAATCGGACAATTCAAGTTCGCACCCAGTTCGTTCCTTACATGGAGTGGTTGGTGTTTTGCTTAGTTCTAGCGATTGGATTTCACTCCAAACTCACCAAATGACTCCTCCCACCTTCTTATGACGTTGCCCAAGTTTTGGAATCGTTCCGAAATCAATAGGGGTAAGAAATTGGACAATTCAAGTTCACACCCAGTTCGTTCCTTACATGGAGTGGTTGGTGTTTTCAATAGTTCTAGCGATTGGATTTCACTCCAAACTCACCAAATGACTCCTTCCACCTTCTTATAACGTTGCCCAAGTTTTGGAATGGATCGGAAATCAACAGATGTAAGAAATTGGACAATTCAAGTTCGCACCCAGTTCGTTCCTTAGATGGAGTGGTTGGTGTTTTGCTTAGTTCTAGCGATTGGATTTCACTCCAAACTCACCAAATGACTCCTCCCACCTTATTATGACATTGCCCCAGTTTTGGAATCGATCCGAAATCAATAGGGGTAAGAAATTGGACAATTCAAGTTCACTCCCAATTCGTTCCTTACATGGAGTGGTTGGTGTTTTCAATAGTTCTAGCGATTGGATTTCACTCCAAACTGACCAAATGACTCCTTCCACCTTCTTATAACGTTGCCCAAGTTTTGGAATCGATCCGAAATCAATAGGTGTAAGAAATCGGACAATTCAAGTTCGCACCCAGTTCGTTCCTTACATGGAGTGGTTGGTGTTTTCAATAGTTCTAGCGATTGGATTTCACTCCAAACTCACCATATGACTCCTTCCACCTTATTATAACTTTGCCCAAGTTTTGGAATCGATCCAAAATCAATAGGTGTAAGAAATTGGACAATTCAAGTTCGCACCCAGTTCAATCCTTACATGGAGTGGTTGGTGTTTTGCTTAGTTCTAGCGATTGGATTTCACTCCAAACTCACCAAATGACTCCTCCCACCTTATTATGACATTGCCCCAGTTTTGGAATCGATCCGAAATCAATAGGTGTAAGAAATTGGACAATTCAAGTTCGCACCCAGTTCGTTCCTTACATGGAGCGGTTGGTGTTTTGCTTAGTTCTATCGATTGGATTTCACTACAAACTCACCAAATGACTCCTCCCACCTTGTTATGATGTTGCCCAAGTTTTGGAATCGATCCGAAATCAATAGGTGTAAGAAATTGGACAATTCAAGTTCGCACCCAGTTCGTTCCTTACATGGAGTGGTTGGTGTTTTGCTTAGTTCTAGCGATTGGATTTCACTCCAAACTCACCAAATGACTCCTCCCACCTTCTTATGACGTTGCCCAAGTTTTGGAATCGATCCGAAATCAATAGGTGTAAGAAATTGGACAATTCAAGTTCGCACCCAGTTCGTTCCTTACATGGAGCGGTTGGTGTTTTGCTTAGTTCTAGCGATTGGAATTCACTCCAAACTCACCAAATGACTCCTCCCACCTTCTTATGACGTTGCCCAAGTTTTGGAATCGATCCGAAATCAATAGATGTAAGAAATTGGACAATTCAAGTTCGCACCCAGTTCGTTCCTTACATGGAGCGGTTGGTGTTTTGCTTAGTTCTAGCGATTGGATTTCACTCCAAACTCACCAAATGACTCCTCCCACCTTATTATGATGTTGCCCAAGTTTTGGAATCGATCCGAAATCAATAGGGTTAAGAAATTGGACAATTCAATTCGCACACAGTTCGTTCCTTAGATGGAGTGGTTGGTGTTTTGCTTAGTTCTAGCTGTTGGATTTCACTCCAAACTCACCAAATGACTCCTCCCACCTTATTATGATGTTGCCCAAGTTTTGGAATCGATCCGAAATCAATAGGGGTAAGAAATTGGACAATTCAAGTTCACACCCAGTTCGTTCCTTACATGGAGTGGTTGGTGTTTTCAATAGTTCTAGCGATTGGATTTCACTCAAAACTCACCAAATGACTCCTCCCACCTTATTATGATGTTGCCCAAGTTTTGGAATCGATCCGAAATCAATAGGTGTAAGAAATTGGACAATTCAAGTTCGCATCCAGTTCGTTCCTAACATGGAGTGGTTGGTGTTTTGCTTAGTTCTAGCTATTGGATTTCACTCCAAACTCACCAAATGACTCCTCCCAGCTTATTATGATGTTGCCCAAGTTTTGGAATCAATAGGTGTAAGAAATTGGACAATTCATGTTCGCACACTGTTCGTTCCTCACATGGAGTGGTTGGTGTTTTCAATAGTTCTAGCGATTGGATTTCACTCCAAACTCACCAAATGACTCCTTCCACCTTATTATGATGTTTCCCAAGCTTCGGAATCTATCCGAAATCAATAGGTGTAAGAAATTGGACAATTCAAGTTCGCACCCAGTTCGTTCCTTACATGGAGTGGTTGGTGTTTTGCTTAGTTCTAGCAATTGGATTTCACTCAAAACTCACCAAATGACTCCTCCCACCTTATTATGATGTTGCCCAAGTTTTGGAATCGATCCGAAATCAATAGGTGTAAGAAATTGGACAATTCAAGTTCGCACCCAGTTCGTTCCTTACATGGAGTGGTTGGTGTTTTGCTTAGTTCTAGCAATTGGATTTCACTCAAAACTCACCAAATGACTCCTCCCACCTTATTATGATGTTGCCCAAGTTTTGGAATCGATCCGAAATCAATAGGGTTAAGAAATTGGACAATTCAAGTTCGCACCCAGTTCGTTCCTTAGATGGAGGGGTTGGGGTTATGCTTAGTTCTAGCAATTGGATTTCACTCAAAACTCACCAAATGACTCCTCCTACCTTATTGTGATGTTGCCCAAGTTTTGGAATCGATCCGAAATCAATAGGTGTAAGAAATTGGACAATTCAAGTTCGCACCCAGTTCGTTCCTTACATGGAGTGCTTTGTGTTTTCAATAGTTCTAGCGATTGGATTTCACTCAAAACTCACCAAATGACTCCTCCCTCCTTATTATGATGTTGCCCAAGTTTTGGAATCGATCCGAAATCAATAGGGTTAAGAAATTGGACAAATCAAGTACGCACACAGTTCGTTCCTTAGATGGAGTGGTTGGGGTTTTGCTTAGTTCTAGCAATTGGATTTCACTCAAAACTCACCAAATGACTCCTTCCACCTTATTATGATGTTGCCCTAGTTTTGGAATCGATCCGAAATCAATAGGTGTAAGAAATTGGACAATTCAAATTCGCACCCAGTTCATTCCTTGCATGGAGTGGTTGGTGTTTTTCTTAGTTCTAGCTATTGGATTTCACTCCAAACTCACCAAATGACTCCTCCCACCTTATTATGATGTTGCCCAAGTTTTGGAATTGATCTGAAATCAATAGGGGTAAGAAATTGGACAATTCAAGTTCACACCCAGTTCGTTCCTTACATGGAGTGGTTGGTGTTTTCAATAGTTCTAGTGATTGGATTTCACTCCAAACTCACCAAATGACTCCTTCCACCTTATTATAATGTTGGCCAAGTTTTGGAATCGATCCGAAATCAATAGGTGTAAGAAATTGGACAATTCAAGTTCGCACCCAGTTCGTTCCTTAGATGGAGTGGTTGGTGTTTTGATTAGTTCTAGCGATTGGATTTCACTCCAAACTCACCAAATGACTCCTCCCACCTTATTATGATGTTGCCCAAGTTTTGGAATCGATCCGAAATCAATAGGGGTAAGAAATTGGACAATTCAAGTTCGCACCTAGTTCGTTCCTTACATGGAGTGGTTGGTGTTTTCAATAGTTCTAGCGATTGGATTTCACTCAAAACTCACCAAATGACTCCTCCCACCTTATTATGATGTTACCCAAGTTTTGGAATCGATCCGAAATCAATAGGTGTAAGAAATTGGACAATTCAAGTTCGCATCCAGTTCGTTCCTAACATGGAGTGGTTGGTGTTTTGCTTAGTTCTAGCTATTGGATTTCACTCCAAACTCACCAAATGACTCCTCCCAGCTTATTATGATGTTGCCCAAATTTTGGAATCAATAGGTGTAAGAAATTGGACAATTCAAGTTCGCATCCAGTTCGTTCCTAACATGGAGTGGTTCGTGTTTTGCTTAGTTCTAGCAATTGGATTTCACTCAAAACTCACCAAATGACTCCTCCCACCTTATTATTATGTTGCCCATGTTTTGGAATCGATCCGAAATCAATAGGGTTAAGAAATTGGACAATTCAAGTTCGCACCCAGTTCGTTCCTTAGATGGAGGGGTTGGGGTTTTGCTTAGTTCTAGCAATTGGATTTCACTCAAAACTCACCAAGTGACTCCTCCCACCTTATTATGATGTTGCCCAAGTTTTGGAATCGATCCGAAATCAATAGGTGTAAGAAATTGGACAATTCAAGTTCGCACCCAGTTCGTTCCTTACATGGAGTGGTTGGTGTTTTCAATAGTTCTAGCGATTGGATTTCACTCAAAACTCACCAAATGACTCCTCCCACCTTATTATGATGTTGCCGAAGTTTTGGAATCGATCCGAAATCAATAGGGTTAAGAAATTGGACAATTCAAGTTCGCACCCAGTTCGTTCCTTAGATGGAGTGGTTGGTGTTTTGATTAGTTCTAGCGATTGGATTTCACTCCAAACTCACCAAATGACTCCTCCCACCTTTTTATGATGTTGCCCAAGTTTTGGAATCGATCCGAAATCAATAGGTGTAAGAAATTGGACAATTCAAGTTCGCACCCAGTTCGTTCCTTACATGGAGTGGTTGGTGTTTTCAATAGTTCTAGCAATTGGATTTCACTCAAAACTCACCAAATGACTCCTCCCACCTTATTATGATGTTGCCCAAGTTTTGGAATCGATCCGAAATCAATAGGGTTAAGAAATTGGACAAATCAAGTACGCACACAGTTCGTTCCTTAGATGGAGTGGTTGGTGTTTTGCTTAGTTCTAGCAATTGGATTTCACTCAAAACTCACCAAATGACTCCTTCCACCTTATTATGATGTTTCCCAAGCTTTGGAATCGATCCGAAATCAATAGGTGTAAGAAATTGGACAATTCAAGTTCACACCCAATTCGTTCCTTACGTGGAGTGGTTGGTGTTTTGCTTAGTTCTAGCTATTGGATTTCACTCCAAACTCACCAAGTGACTCCTCCCACCTTATTATGATGTTGCCCAAGTTTTGGAATCGATCCGAAATCAATAGGGTTAAGAAATTGGACAATTTAAGTTCGCACCCAGTTCGTTCCTTAGATGGAGTGGTTGGTCTTTTGCTTAGTTCTAGCAATTGGATTTCACTCAAAACTCACCAAATGACTCCTCCCACCTTATTATGTTGTTGCCCAAGTTTTGGAATCGATCCGAAATCAATAGGGGTAAGAAATTGGACAATTCAAGTTCGCACCTAGTTCGTTCCTTACATGGAGTGGTTGGTGTTTTCAATAGTTCTAGCGATTGGATTTCACTCCAAACTCACCAAATGACTCCTTCCACCTTATTATGATTTTGCCCAAGTTTTGGAATCGATCCGAAATCAATAGGGGTAAGAAATTGGACAATTCAAGTTCGCACCCAGTTAGTTCCTTACATGGAGTGGTTGGTATTTTCAATAGTTCTAGCGATTGGATTTCACTCCAAACTCTCCAAATGACTCCTCCCACCTTATTATGATGTTGCCCAATTTTGGAATCGATCCGAAATCAATAGGGTTAAGAAATTGGACAATTCAAGTTCGCACCCAGTTCGTTCCTTAGATGGAGTGGTTGGTGTTTCGCTTAGTTCTAGCAATTGGATTTCACTCAAAACTCACCAAATGACTCCTCCCACCTTATTATGATGTTGCCCAAGTTTTCGAATCGATCCGAAATCAATAGGGGTAAGAAATTGGACAATTCAAGTTCGCACCCAGTTCGTTCCTTACATGGAGTGGTTGGTGTTTTCAATAGTTCTAGAGATTGGATTTCACTCCAAACTCACCAAATGACTCCTTCCTCCTTATTCTGATGTTGCCCAAGTTTTGGAATCGATCCGAAATTAATAGTGTTAAGAAATTGGACAATTCAAGTTCGCACACAGTTCGTTCCTTAAATGGAGTGGTTGGTGTTTTGCTTACTTCTAGCAGTTGGATTTCACTCAAAACTCACCAAATGACTCCTCCCACCTTATTATGATGTTGCCCAAGTTTTGGAATCGATCCGAAATCAATAGGTGTAAGAAATTGGACAATTCATGTAAGCACACTGTTCGTTCCTCACATGGAGTGGTTGGTGTTTTCAATAGTTCTAGCGATTGCATTTCACTCCAAACTCACCAAATGACTCCTTCCACCTTATTATGATGTTTCCCAAGCTTTGGAATCTATCCGAAATCAATAGGTGTAAGAAATTGGACAATTCAAGTTCGCACCCAGTTCGTTCCTTACATGGAGTGGTTGGTGTTTTGCTTAGTTCTAGCTATTGGATTTCACTCCAAACACACCAAATGACTCCTCCCACCTTATTATGATGTTGCCCAAGTTTTGGAATCGATCCGAAATCAATAGGGGTAAGAAATTGGACAATTCAAGTTCGCACCTAGTTCGTTCCTTACATGGAGTGGTTGGTGTTTTCAATAGTTCTAGCGATTGGATTTCACTCCAAACTCACCAAATGACTCCTTCCACCTTATTATGATGTTGCCCATGTTTTGGAATCGATCCGAATTCAATAGGTGTAAGAAATTGGACAATTCAAGTTCGCACCCAGTTCGTTCCTTACATGGAGTGGTTGGTGTTTTGCTTAGTTCTAGCAATTGGATTTCACTCAAAACTCACCAAATGACTCCTCCCACCTTATTATGATGTTTCCCAAGTTTTGGAATCGATCCGAAATCAATAGGTGTAAGAAATTGGACAATTCAAGTTCGCACCCAGTTCGTTCCTTACATGGAGTGGTTGGATTTTTCAACAGTTCTAACGATTGGATTTCACTCCAAACTCACCAACTGACTCCTTCCACCTTATTATGATGTTGCCAAAGTTTTGGAATCGATCCGAAATCAATAGGGTTAAAAAATTGGACAATTCAAGTTCGCACCCAGTTCGTTCCTGACATGGAGTGGTTGGTGTTTTGCTTAGTTCTAGCTATTGGATTTCACTCCAAACTCACCAAATGACTCCTACACCTTATTATGATGTTGCCCAAGTTTTGGAATCGATCCGAAATCAATAGGGGTAAGGAATTGGACAATTCAAGTTCGCACCCAGTTCGTTCCTTACATGGAGTGGTTGGTGTTTTCAACAGTTCTAACGATTGGATTTCACTCCAAACTCACCAACTGAGTCCTTCCACCTTATTACGATGTTTCCCAAGTTTTGGAATCGATCCGAAATCAATAGGTGTAAGAAATTGGACATTTCATGTTCGCACACTATTCGTTCCTCACATGGAGTGGTTGGTGTTTTCAATAGTTCTAGCGATTGGATTTCACTCCAAACTCACCAAATGACTCCTTCCACCTTATTATTATGTTTCCCAAGTTTTGGAATCGATCCGAAAACAATACGTGTAAGAAGTTGGACAATTCAAGTTCGCACCCAGTTCGTTCCTTACATGGAGTGGTTGGTATTTTCAATAGTTCTAGCGATTAGATTTCACTCCAAACTCACCAAATGACTCCTTCCACCTTATTATGATGTTGCCCAAGTTTTGGAATCGATCCGAAATCAATAGGTGTAAGAAATTGGACAATTCAAGTTCGCACCCAGTTCGTTACTTATATGGAGTGGTTGGTGTTTTGCTAGTTCTAGCGATTGGATTTCACTCCAAACTCACCAAATGACTCCTCCCACCTTATTATGATATTGCCCAAGTTTTGGAATCGATCCGAAATCAATAGGGGTAAGAAATTGGACAATTCAAGTTCGCACCCAGTTCGTTCCGTACATGGAGTGGTTGGTGTTTTCAATAGTTCTAATGATTGGATTTCACTCCAAACTCACCAACTGACTCCTTCCACCTTATTATGATGTTGCCCAAGTTTTGGAATCGATCCGAAATCAATAGGGTTAAGAAATTGGACAATTCAAGTTCGCACCCAGTTCGTTCCTGACATGGAGTGGTTGTTGTTTTGCTTAGTTCTAGCTATTGGATTTCACACCAAACTCACCAAATGACTCCTCCCACCGTATTATGATGTTGCCCAAGTTTTGGAATCGATCCGAAATCAATAGGGGTAAGGAATTGGACAATTCAAGTTCGCACCCAGTTCGTTCCTTACATGGAGTGGTTGGTGTTTTCAACAGTTCTAACGATTGGATTTCACTCCAAACTCACCAACTAAGTCCTTCCACCTTATTATGATGTTTCCCAAGTTTTGGAATCGATCCGAAATCAATAGGTGTAAGAAATTGGACAATTCATGTTCGCACCCTGTTCGTTCCTCACACGGAGTGGTTGGTGTTTTCAACAGTTCTAGCGATTGGTTTTCATTCCAAACTCACCAAATGACTCCTTCCACCTTATTATGATGTTTCCCAGGTTTTGGAATCGATCCGAAATTAATAGGTGTAAGAAATTGGACAATTCAAGTTCGCATCCAGTTCGTTCCTGACATGGAGTGGTTGGTGTTTTGCTTAGTTCTAGCTATTGGATTTCACTCCAAACTCACCAAATGACTCCTCCCACCTTATTATGATGTTGCCCAAGTTTTGGAATCAATCCGAAATAAATAGGGGTAAGAAATTGGACAATTCAAGTTCGCACCCAATTCGTTCCTTACATGGAATGGTTGGTGTTTTCAATAGTTCTAACGATTGGATTTCACTCCAAACTCACCAACTGACTCCTTCCACCTTATTATGATGTTGCCCAAGTTTTGGAATCGATCCGAAATAAATAGGGTTAAGAATTTGGACAATTCAAGTTCGCACCCAGTTCGTTCCTTAGATGGAGGGGTTGGTGTTTTGCTTAGTTCTAGCAATTGGATTTCACTCAAAACGCACCAAATGACTCCTCCCACCTTATTATGATGTTGCCCAAGTTTTGGAATCGATCCGAAATCAATAGGTGTAAGAAATTGGACAATTCAAGTTCGCACCCAGTTCGTTCCTTAGATGGAGTGGTTGGTGTTTTGCTTAGTTCTAGCGATTGGATTTCACTCAAAACTCACCAAATGACTCCTCCCACCTTATTTTGAAGTTGCCCAGGTTTTGGAATCGATTCGAAATCAACAGGTGTAAGAAATTGGACATTTCATGTTCGCACACTATTCGTTCCTCACATGGAGTGGTTGGTGTTTTCAATAGTTCTAGCGATTGGATTTCACTCCAAACTCACCAAATGACTCCTTCCACCTTATTATGATGTTTCCCAAGTTTTGGAATCGATCCGAAAACAATACGTGTAAGAAGTTGGACAATTCAAGTTCGCACCCAGTTCGTTCCTTACATGGAGTGGTTGGTATTTTCAATAGTTCTAGCGATTGGATTTCACTCCAAACTCACCAAATGACTCCTTCCACCTTATTATGATGTTTCCCAAGTTTCGGAATTGATCCGAAAACAATACGTGTAAGAAGTTGGACAATTCAAGTTCGCACCCAGTTCGTTCCGTACATGGAGTGGTTGGTGTTCTCAATAGTTCTAATGATTGGATTTCACTCCAAACTAACCAAATGACTCCTCCCACCTTATTATGATGTTGCCCAAGTGTTGGAATCGATCCGAAATCAATAGGTGTAAGAAATTGGACAATTCAAGTTCGCACCCAGTTCGTTCCTTAGATGGAGTGGTTGGTGTTTTGCTTAGTTCTACCGATTGGATTTCACTCAAAACTCACCAAATGACTCCTCCCACCTTATTATGACGTTGGCCAAGTTTTGGAATCGATCCGAAATCAACCGGTGTAAGAAATTGGACAACTCATGTTCGCACACTGTTCGTTCCTCACATGGAGTGGTTGGTGTTTTCAATAGTTCTAGCGATTGGATTTCACTCCAAACTCACCAAATGACTCCTTCCACCTTATTATGATGTTTCCCAAGTTTTGGAATCGATCCGAAATCAATAGGGGTAAGAAATTGGACAATTCAAGTTCGCACCCAGTTCCTTCCTTACATTGAGTGGTTGGTGTTTTCAATAGTTCTAACGATTGGATTTCTCTGCAAACTCACCAACTGACTCCTTCCACCTTATTATGATGTTGCCCAAGTTTTAGAATTGATCCGAAATCAATAGGGTTAAGAAATTGGACAATTCAAGTTCGCACCCAGTTCGTTCCTTAGATGGAGTGGTTGGTGTTTTGCTTAGTTCTAGCAATTGGATTTCACTCAAAACTCACCAAATGACTCCTCCCACCTTATTATGATGTTGCCCAAGTTTTGGAATCGATCCGAAATCAATAGGTGTAAGAAATTGGACAATTCAAGTTCGCACCCAGTTCATTCCTGACATGGAGTGGTTGGTGTTTTCAATAGTTCTAGCGATTGGATTTCACTCCAAACTCACCAAATGACTCCTTCCACCTTATTATGATGTTTCCCAAGCTTTGGAATCTATCCGAAATCAATAGGTGTAAGAAATTGGACAATTCAAGTTCGCACCCAGTTCGTTCCTTACATGGAGTGGTTGGTGTTTTGCTTAGTTCTAGCTATTGGATTTCACTCCAAACTCACCAAATGACTCCTCCCACCTTATTATGATGTTGCCCAAGTTTTGGAATCGATCCGAAATCAATAGGGGTAAAAAATTGGACAATTCAAGTTCGCACCTAGTTCGTTCCTTACATGGAGTGGTTGGTGTTTTCAATAGTTCTTGCGATTGGATTTCACTCCAAACTCACCAAATGACTCCTTCCACCATATTATGATGTTGCCCAAGTTTTGGAATCGATCCGAAATCAATAGGTGTAAGAAATTGGACAATTCAAGTTCGCACCCAGTTCGTTCCTTACATGGAGTGGTTGGTGTTTTGCTTAGTTCTAGCAATTGGATTTCACTCAAAACTCACCAAATGACTCCTCCCACCTTATTATGATGTTGCCCAATTTTTGGAATCGATCCGAAATCAATAGGTGTAAGAAATTGGACAATTCAAGTTCGCACCCAGTTCGTTCCTTAGATGGAGGGGTTGGTGTTTTGCTTAGTTCTAGCGATTGGATTTCACTCAAAACTCACCAAATGACTCCTCCCACCTTATTATCACGTTGCCCAAGTTTTGGAATCGATCCGAAATCAACCGGTGTAAGAAATTGGACAATTCATGTTCGCACCCTGTTCGTTCCTCAGACGGAGTGGTTGGTGTTTTCAACAGTTCTAGCGATTGGATTTCACTCCAAAATCACCAACTGACTCCTTCCACCTTATTATGATGTTTCCCAAGTTTTGGAATCGATCCGAAATCAATAGGTGTAAGAAATTGGACAATTCATGTTCGCACCCTGTTCGTTCCTCACACGGAGTGGTTGGTGTTTTCAACAGTTCTAGAGATTGGATTTCACTCCAAACTCACCAAATGACTCCTTCCACCTTATTATGATGTTTCCCAAGTTTTGGAATAGATCCGAAATCAATAGGTGTAAGAAATTGGACAATTCAAGTTCGCATCCAGTTCGTTCCTGACATGGAGTGGTTGGTGTTTTGCTTAGTTCTAGCTATTGGATTTCACTCCAAAATCACCAAATGACTCCTCCCACCTTATTATGATGTTGCCCAAGTTTTGGAATCAATCCGAAATCAATAGGGGTAAGAAATTGGACAATTCAAGTTCGCACCCTGTTCGTTCCTTACATGGAGTGGTTGGTGTTTTCAATAGTTCTAACGATTGGATTTCACTCCAAACTCACCAACTGACTCCTTCCACCTTATTATGATGTTGCCCAAGTTTTGGAATCGATCCGAAATCAATAGGGTTAAGAAATTGGACAATTCAAGTTCGCACCCAGTTCGTTCCGTACATGGAGTGGTTGGTGTTTTCAATAGTTCTAATGATTGGATTTCACTCCAAACTCACCAAATGACTCCTCCCACCTTATTATGATGTTGCCCAATTTTTGGAATCGATCCGAAATCAATAGGTGTAAGAAATTGGACAATTCAAGTTCGCACCCAGTTCGTTCCTTACATGGAGTGGTTGGATTTTTCAACCGTTCTAACGATTGGATTTCACTCCAAACTCACCAACTGACTCCTTCCACCTTATTATGATGTTGCCCAAGTTTTGGAATCGATCCGAAATCAATAGGGTTAAGAAATTGGACAATTCAAGTTCGCACCCAGTTCGTTCCGTACATGGAGTGGTTGGTGTTTTCAATAGTTCTAATGATTGGATTTCACTCCAAACTCACCAAATGACTCCTCCAACCTTGTTATGATGTTGCCCAAGTTTTGGAATCGATCCGAAATCAATAGGTGTAAGAAATTGGACAATTCAAGTTCGCACCCAGTTCGTTCCTTACATGGAGTGGTTGGATTTTTCAACCGTTCTAACGATTGGATTTCACTCCAAACTCACCAACTGACTCCTTCCACCTTATTATGATGTTGCCCAAGTTTTGGAATCGATCCGAAATCAATAGGGTTAAGAAATTGGACAATTCAAGTTCGCACCCAGTTCGTTTCGTACATGGAGTGGTTGGTGTTTTCAATAGTTCTAATGATTGGATTTCACTCCAAACTCACCAAATGACTCCTCCCACCTTATTATGATGTTGCCCAAGTTTTGGAATCGATCCGAAATCAATAGGTGTAAGAAATTGGACAATTCAAGTTCGCACCCAGTTCGTTCCTCAGAAGGAGTGGTTGGTGTTTTGCTTAGTTCTAGAGATTGGATTTCACTCAAAACTCACCAAATGACTCCTCCCACCTTAGTATGAAGTTGCCCAGGTTTTGGAATCGATCCCAAATCAACAGGTGTAAGAAATTGGACATTTCATGTTCGCACACTATTCGTTCCTCACATGGAGTGGTTGGTGTTTTCAATACTTCTAGCGATTGGATTTCACTCCAAACTCACCAAATGACTCCTTCCACCTTATTATGATGTTTCCCAAGTTTTGGAATCGATCCGAAAACAATAGGTGTAAGAAATTTGACAATTCAAGTTCGCACCCAGTTCGTTCCTTACATGGAGTGGTTGGTATTTTCAATAGTTCTAGCGATTGGATTTCACTCCAAACTCACCAAATGACTCCTTCCACCTTATTATGATGTTGCCCAAGTTTTGGAATCGATCCGAAATCAATAGGTGTAAGAAATTGGACAATTCAAGTTCGCACCCAGTTCGTTCCTTATATGGAGTGGTTGGTGTTTTGCTTAGTTCTAGCGATTGGATTTCACTCCAAACTCACCAAATGACTCCTCCCACCTTATTATGATATTGCCCAAGTTTTGGAATCGATCCGAAATCAATAGGGGTAAGAAATTGGACAATTCAAGTTCGCACCCAGTTCGTTTCGTACATGGAGTGGTTGGTGTTTTCAATATTTCTAATGATTGGATTTCACTCAAAACTCACCAAATGACTCCTCCCACCATATTATAATGTTGCCCAAGTTTTGGAATCGATCCGAAATCAATAGGTGTAAGAAATTGGACAATTCAAGTTCGCACCCAGTTCGTTCCTTATATGGAGTGGTTGGTGTTTTGCTTAGTTCTAGCGATTGGATTTCACTTAAAACTCAACAAATGACTCCTCCCACCTTATTATGATGTTGCCCAAGTTTTGGAATCGATCCGAAATCAACAGCTGTAAGAAATTGGACAATTCTTGTTCGCACACTGTTCGTTCCTCACATGGAGTGGTTGGTGTTTTCAATAGTTCTAGCGATTGGATTTCACTCCAAACTCACCAAATGACTCCTTCCACCTTATTATGATGTTGCCCAAGTTTTGGAATCGATCCGAAATCAATAGGTGTAAGAAGTTGGACAATTCAAGTTCGCACCCAGTTCGTTCCTTAGATGGAGTGGTTGGTGTTTTGCTTAGTTCTAGCGATTGGATTTCATTCAAAACTCACCAAATGACTCCTCCCACCTTATTATAATGTTGCCAAAGTTTTGGAATCGATCCGAAATCAATAGGTGTAAGAAATTGGACAATTCAAGTTCGCACCCAGTTCGTTCCTTACATGGAGTGGTTGGTGTTTTGCTTAGTTCTAGGTATTGGATTTCACTCCAAACTCACCAAATGACTCCTCCCACCTTATTATGATGTTGCCCAAGTTTTGGAATCAATCTGAAATCAATAGGTGTAAGAAATTGGACAATTCAAGTTCACACCCAGTTCGTTCCTTAGATGGAGTGGTTGGTGTTTTGCTTAGTTCTAGCGATTGGATTTCATTCAAAACTCACCAAATGACTCCTCCCACCTTATTATGATGTTGCCCAAGTTTTGGAATCGATCCGAAATCAATAGGTGTAAGAAATTGGACAATTCATGTTCGCACCCTGTTCGTTCCTCACACGGAGTGGTTGGTGTTTTCAATAGTTCTAGCGATTGGATTTCACTCCAAACTCACCAAATGACTCCTTCCACCTTATTATGATGTTTCCCAAGTTTTGGAATCGATCCGAAATCAATAGGGTTAAGAAATTGGACAATTCAAGTTCGCACCCAGTTCGTTCCTTAGATGGAGTGGTTGGTGTTTTGCTTAGTTCTAGCAATTGGATTTCTCTCAAATCTCACCAAATGACTCCTCCCACCTTATTATGATGTTGCCAAGTTTTGGAATCGATCCGAAATCAATAGGGGTAAGAAATTGGACAATTCAAGTTCGCACCCAGTTCGTTCCTTACATGGAGTGGTTGGTGTTTTCAATAGTTCTAGCGATTGGATTTCACTCCAAACTCACCAAATGACTCCTTCCACCTTATTATGATGTTGCCCAAGTTTTGGAATCGATCCGAAATCAATAGGGTTAAGAAATTGGACAATTCAAGTTCGCACCCAGTTCGTTCCCTACTTGGATTGGTTGGTGTTTTCAACAGTTCTAGCGATTGGATTTCACTCCAAACTCACCAAATGACTACTCCCACCTTATTATGATGTTGCCCAAGTTTTGGAATCGATCCGAAATCAATAGGGGTAAGAAATTGGACAATTCAAGTTCGCACCCAGTTCGTTCCCTACTTGGATTGGTTGGTGTTTTCAACAGTTCTAGCGATTGGATTTCACTCCAAACTCACCAAATGACTACTCCCACCTTATTATGATGTTGCCCAAGTTTTGGAATCGATCCGAAATCAATAGGGTTAAGAAATTGGACAATTCAAGTTCGCACACAGTTCATTCCTTAGATGGAGTGGTTGGTGTTTTGCTTAGTTCTAGCAATTGGATTTCACTCAAAACTCACCAAATGACTCCTCCCACCTCATTATGATGTTGCCCAAGTTTTGGAATCGATCCGAAATCAATAGGTGTAAGAAATTGGACAATTCAAGTTCGCACCCAGTTCGTTCCCTACTTGGATTGGTTGGTGTTTTCAACAGTTCTAGCGATTGGATTTCACTCCAAACTCACCAAATGACTCCTTCCACCTTCTTATGATGTTGCCCAAGTTTTGGAGTCGATCCGAAATCAATAGGGTTAAGAAATTGGACAATTCAAGTTCGCACACAGTTCGTTCCTTAGATGGAGTGGTTGGTGTTTTGCTTAGTTCTAGCAATTGGATTTCACTCAAAACTCTCCAAATGACTCCTCCCAACTCATTATGATGTTGCCCAAGTTTTGGAATCGTTCCGAAATCAATAGGTGTAAGAAATTGGACAATTCATGTTCGCACACTGTTCGTTCCTCACATGAAGTGGTTGGTGTTTTCAATAGTTCTAGCGATTGGATTTCACTCCAAACTCACCAAATGACTCCTTCCACCTTATTATGATGTTTACCAAGCTTTGGAATCGATCCGAAATCAATAGGTGTAAGAAATTGGATAATTCAAGTTCGCACCCAGTTCGTTCCTTACATGGAGTGGTTGGTGTTTTGCTTAGTTCTAGCAATTGGATTTCACTCCAAACTCACCAAATGACTCCTTCCTCCTTATTATGATGTTTCCCAAGCTTTGGAATCGATCCGAAATCAATAGGTGTAAGAAATTGGACAATTCATGTTCGCACCCAGTTCGTTCCTTACATGGAGTGTTTGGTGTTTTGCTTAGTTCTAGCTGTTGGATTTCACTCCAAACTCACCAAATGACTCCTCCCACCTTATTATGATGTTCCCAAGTTTTGGAATCGATCCGAAATCAATAGGTGTAAGAAATTGGACAATTCAAGTTCGCACCCAGTTTGTTTCTTACATGGAGTGGTTGGTGTTTTGCTTAGTTCTAACGATTGGATTTCACTCAAAACTCACCAAATGACTCCTCCCACCTTATTATGATGTTGCCCAAGTTTTGGAATCGATCCGTATTCAATAGGTGTAAGAAATTGGACAATTCATGTTCGCACCCTGTTCGTTCCTCACATGGAGTGGTTGGTGTTTTCAATAGTTCTAGCGATTGGATTTCACTCCAAACACACCAAATGACTTATTCCACCTTATTATGATGTTTCCCAAGTTTTGGAATCGATCCGATATCAATAGGTGTAAGAAATTGGACAATTCAAGTTCGCACCCTGTTCGTTCCTTACATGGAGTGGTTGGTGTTTTGCTTAGTTCTAGCGATTGGATTTCATTCCAAACTCACCAAATGACTCCTCCCACCTTATTATGATGTTGCCCAAGTTTTGGAATCGATCCGAAATCAACAGGAGTAAGAAATTGGACAATTCAAGTTCGCACCCAGTTCGTTCCTTACAGGGAGGGATTGGGGTTTTCCATAGTTCTAGCTATTGGATTTCACTCCAAACTCACCAAATGACTCCTCCCACCTTATTATGAAGTTGCCCAAGTTTTGGAATCGATCCGAAATCAATAGGTGTAAGAAATTGGACAATTCAAGTTCGCACCCAGTTCGTTCCTTACATGGAGTGGTTGGTGTTTTGCTTAGTTCTAGCAATTGGATTTCACTCCAAACTCACCAAATGACTCCTTCCACCGTATTATGACGTTGCCCAAGTTTTGGAATCGATCCGAAATTAATAGGTGTAAGAAATTGGACAATTCAAGTTCGCACCCTGTTCGTTCCTTACATGGAGTGGTTGGTGTTTTGCTTAGTTCTAGCGATTGGATTTCATTCCAAACCCACCAAATGACTCCTCCCACCTTATTATGATGTTGCCCAAGTTTTGGAATCGATCCGAAATCTATAGGTGTAAGAAATTGGACAATTCAAGTTCGCACCCAGTTCGTTCTTTACATGGAGTGGTTGGTGTTTTGCTTAATTCTAGCGATTGGATTTCATTCCAAACTCACCAAATGACTCCTCCCACCTTATTATGATGTTGCCCAAGTTTTGGAATCGATCCGAAATCAATAGGGGTAAGAAATTGGACAATTCAAGTTCGCACCCAGTTCGTTCCTTAGATGGAGTGCTTGGTGTTTTCAATAGTTCTAGCGATTGGATTTCACTCCAAAGTCACCAAATGACTCCTTCCACCTTATTATGTTGTTGCCCAAGTTTTGGAATCGATCCGAAATCAATAGGTGTAAGAAATTGGACAATTCAAGTTCGCACCCAGTTCGTTCCTTACATGGATTGGTTGGTGTTTTGCTTAGTTCTAGCTATTGGATTTCACTCCAAACTCACCAAATGACTCCTCCCACCTTATTATGACGTTGCCCAAGTTTTGGAATCGATCCGAAATCAATAGGTGTAAGAAATTGGACAATTCAAGTTCTCACCCAGTTCGTTCCTTACATGGAGTGGTTGGTGTTTTGCTTAGTTCTAACGATTGGATTTCACTCAAAACTCACCAAATGACTCCTCCCACCTTATTATGATGTTGCCCAAGTTTTGGAATCGATCCGAAATCAATAGGTGTAAGAAATTGGACAATTCAAGTTCGCACCCAGTTTGTTCCTTACATGGAGTGGTTGGTGTTTTGCTTAGTTCTAGCGATTGGATTTCATTCCAAACTCACCAAATGACTACTCCCACCTTATTATGATGTTGCCCAAGTTTTGGAATCGATCCGAAATCAATAGGGGAAAGAAATTGGACAATTCAAGTTCGCACCCAGTTCGTTCCTTACATGGAGTGGTTGGTGTTTTCAATAGTTCTAGCGATTGGATTTCACTCCAAACACACCAAATGACTCCTTCCACCTTATTATGATGTTTCCCAAGTTTTGGAATCGATCCGAAATCAATAGGTGTAAGAAATTGGACAATTCAAGTTCGCACCCAGTTCGTTCCTTACATGGAGTGGTTGGTGTTTTGCTTAGTTCTAAAAATTGGATTTCACTCAAAACTCACCAAATGACTCCTCCCACCTTATTATGATGTTGCCCAAGTTTTGGAATCAATCCGTATTCAATAGGTGTAAGAAATTGGACAATTCATGTTCGCACCCTGTTCGTTCCTCACATGGAGTGGTTGGTGTTTTCAATAGTTCTAGCGATTGGATTTCACTCCAAACACACCAAATGACTCCTTCCACCTTATTACGATGTTTCCCAAGTTTTGGAATCGATCCGAAATCAATAGGTGTAAGAAATTGGACAATTCAAGTTCGCACCCTGTTCGTTCCTTACATGGAGTGGTTGGTGTTTTGCTTAGTTCTAGCGATTGGATTTCATTCCAAACTCACCAAATGACTCCTCCCACCTTATTATGATGTTGCCCAAGTTTTGGAATCGATCCGAAATCAACAGGAGTAAGAAATTGGACAATTCAAGTTCGCACCCAGTTCGTTCCTTACAGGGAGGGATTGGGGTTTTCCATAGTTCTAGCTATTGGATTTCACTCCAAACTCACCAAATGACTCCTCCCACCTTATTATGAAGTTGCCCAAGTTTTGGAATCGATCCGAAATCAATAGGTGTAAGAAATTGGACAATTCAAGTTCGCACCCAGTTCGTTCCTTACATGGAGTGGTTGGTGTTTTGCTTTGTTCTAGCAATTGGATTTCACTCCAAACTCACCAAATGACTCCTTCCACCGTATTATGACGTTGCCCAAGTTTTGGAATCGATCCGAAATTAATAGGTGTAAGAAATTGGACAATTCAAGTTCGCACCCTGTTCGTTCCTTACATGGAGTGGTTGGTGTTTTGCTTAGTTCTAGCGATTGGATTTCATTCCAAACCCACCAAATGACTCCTCCCACCTTATTATGATGTTGCCCAAGTTTTGGAATCGATCCGAAATCTATAGGTGTAAGAAATTGGACAATTCAAGTTCGCACCCAGTTCGTTCTTTACATGGAGTGGTTGGTGTTTTGCTTAATTCTAGCGATTGGATTTCATTCCAAACTCACCAAATGACTCCTCCCACCTTATTATGATGTTGCCCAAGTTTTGGAATCGATCCGAAATCAATAGGGGTAAGAAATTGGACAATTCAAGTTCGCACCCAGTTCGTTCCTTAGATGGAGTGCTTGGTGTTTTCAATAGTTCTAGCGATTGGATTTCACTCCAAACTCACCAAATGACTCCTTCCACCTTATTATGATGTTGCCCAACTTTTGGAAACGATCCGAAATCAATAGTTGTAAGAAATTGGACAATTCAAGTTCGCACCCAGTTCGTTCCTTAGATGGAGTGGTTGGTGTTTTACTTAGTTCTAGCGATTGGATTTCATTCCAAACTCACCAAATGACTCCTCCCACCTTATTATGATGTTGCCCAAGTTTTGGAATCGATCCGAAATCAATAGATGGAAGAAATTGGACAATTCAAGTTCGCACCCAGTTCGTTCCTTACATGGAGTGGTTGGTGTTTTCAATAGTTCTAGCGATTGGATTTCACTCCAAACTCACCAAATGACTCCTTCCACCTTATTATGTTGTTGCCCAAGTTTTGGAATCGATCCGAAATCAATAGGTGTAAGAAATTGGACAATTCAAGTTCGCACCCAGTTCGTTCCTTACATGGAGTGGTTGGTTTTTTCCTTAGTTCTAGCGATTGGATTTCATTCCAAACTCACCAAATGACTCCTCCCACATTATTATGATGTTGCCCAAGTTTTGGAATCGATCCGAAATAAATAGGGGTAAGAAATTGGACAATTCAAGTTCGCACCCAATTCGTTCCTTACATGGAGTGGTTGGTGTTTTCAATAGTTCTAGCGATTGGATTTCACTCCAAACTCACCAAATGACTCCTTCCACCGTATTATGACGTAGCCCAAGTTTTGGAATCGATCCGAAATTAATAGGTGTAAGAAATTGGACAATTCAAGTTCGCACCCAATTCGTTCCTTACATGGAGTGGTTGGTGTTTTGCTTTGTTCTAGCAATTGGATTTCACTCCAAACTCACCAAATGACTCCTTCCACCGTATTATGACGTTGCCCAAGTTTTGGAATCGATCCGAAATTAATAGGTGTAAGAAATTGGACAATTCAAGTTCGCACCCTGTTCGTTCCTTACATGGAGTGGTTGGTGTTTTGCTTAGTTCTAGCGATTGGATTTAACTCCAAACTCACCAAATGACTCCTCCCACCTTATTATGACGTTGCCCAAGTTTTGGAATCGATCCGAAATCAATAGGGGTAAGAAATTGGACAATTCAAGTTCGCACCCAGTTCGTTCCTTACATGGAGTGGTTGGTGTTTTCAATAGTTCTAGCGATTGGATTTCACTCCAAACTCACCAAATGACTCCTTCCACCTTATTATGATGTTGCCCAAGTTTTGGAATCGATCCGAAATCAATAGGCGTAAGAAATTGGACAATTCAAGTTCGCACCCAGTTCGTTCCTTACATGGAGTGGTTGGTGTTTTGCTTAGTTCCAGCTTTGGGATTTCACTCCAAACTAACCAAATGACTCCTCCCACCTTATTATGATGTTGCCCAAGTTTTGGAATCGATCCGAAATCAATAGGTGTAAGAAATTGGACAATTCAAGTTCGCACCAAGTTCGTTCCTTAGATGGAGTGGTTGTTGTTTTGCTTAGTTCTAGCGATTGGATTTCACTCAAAACTCACCAAATGACTACTCCCACCTTATTATGATGTTGCCCAAGTTTTGGAATCGATCCGAAATCAATAGGTGTAAGAAATTGGACAATTCATGTTCGCACCCTGTTCGTTCCTCACATGGAGTGGTTGGTGTTTTCAATAGTTCTAGCGATTGGATTTCACTCCAAACTCACCAAATGGCTCCTTCCACCTTATTATGATGTTTCCCAACTTTTGGAATCGATTCGAAATCAATAGGTGTAAGAAATTGGACAATTCAAGTTCGCACCCAATTCGTTCCTGACAGGGAGTGGTTGGTGTTTTGCTTAGTTCTAGCTATTGGATTTCACACCAAACTCACCAAATGACTCCTCCCACCTTATGATGATGTTGCCCAAGTTTTGGAATCGATCCGTATTCGATAGGGGTAAGAAATTGGACAATTCAAGTTCGCACCCAGTTCGTTCCTCACATGGAGTGGTTGGGGTTTTCAATAGTTCAAGCGATTGGATTTCACTCCAAACTCACCAAATGACTCCTTCCACCTTATTATGATGTTTCCCAAGTTTTGGAATCGATCCGAAATCAATAGGTGTAAGAAATTGGACAATTCAAGTTCGCACCCAGTTCGTTCCTTACATGGAGTGGTTGGTGTTTTGCTTAGTTCTAGCGATTGGATTTCACTCAAAACTCACCAAATGACTCCTCCCACCTTATTATGATGTTGCCCAAGTTTTGGAATCGATCCGAAATCAATAGGTGTAAGAAATTGGACAATTTATGTTCGAACCCTGTATGTTCCTCACATGGAGTGGTTGGTGTTTTCACTAGTTCTAGCGATTGGATTTCACTCCAAACTCACCAAATGACTCCTTCCACCTTATTATGATGTTTCCCAAGTTTTGGAATCGATCCGAAATCAATAGGTGTAAGAAATTGGACAATTCAAGTTCGCACCCAGTTCGTTCCTTACATGGAGTGGTTGGTGTTTTGCTTAGTTCTAGCGATTGGATTTCACTCCAAACTCACCAAATGACTCCTTCCACCTTATTTTGATGTTGCCCAAGTTTTGGAATCGATCCGAAATCAATAGGTGTAAGAAATTGGACAATTCAAGTTCGCACCCAGTTCGTTCCTTACATGGAGTGGTTGGTGTTTTGCTTAGTTCTAGCGATTGGATTTCACTCCAAACTCACCAAATGACTCCTTCCACCGTATTATGATGTTGCCCAAGTGTTGAAATCGATCCGAAATCAATAGGTGTAAGAAATTGGACAATTCAAGTTCACACCCAGTTCGTTCCTTACGTGGAGTGGTTGGTCTTTTGCTTAGTTCTAGCGATTGGATTTCACTCCAAACTCACCAAATGACTCCTCCCACCTTATTATGATGTTGCCCAAGTTTTGGAATCGATCCGAAATCAATAGGGGTAAGAAATTGGACAATTCAAGTTCTCACCCAGTTCGTTCCTTAGACGGAGTGGTTGGTGTTTTGCTTAGTTCTAGCAATTGGATTTCACTCAAAACTCACCAAATGACTCCTCCCACCTTATTATGATGTTGCCCATGTTTTGGAATCGATCTGAAATCAATAGGTGTAAGAAATTGGACAATTCATGTTCGCACCCTGTTCGTTCCTCACATGGAGTGGTTGGTGTTTTCAATAGTTCTAGCGATTGGATTTCACTCCAAACTCAACAAATGACTCCTTCCACCTTATTATGATGTTGCCCAAGTTTTGGAATGGATCCGAAATCAATAGGGGTAAGAAATTGGACAATTCAAGTTCGCACCCAGTTCGTTCCTTACATGGAGTGGTTGGTGTTTTGCTTAGTTCTAGCGATTGGATTTCCCTCAAAACTCACCAAATTACTCATCCACCTTATTATGATGTTGCCCAAGTTTTAGAATCGATCCGAAATCAATAGGTGTAAGAAATTGGACAATTCAAGTTCGCACCCAGTTCGTTCCTTAGATGGAGTGGTTGGTCTTTTGCTTAGTTCTAGCGATTGGATTTCCCTCAAAACTCACCAAATGACTCATCCCACCTTATTATGATGTTGCCCAAGTTTTGGAATCGATCCGAAATCAATAGGTGTAAGAAATTGGACAATTCATGTTCGCACCCTGTTCGTTCCTCACATGGAGTGGTTGTGTTTTCAATAGTTCTAGCGATTGGATTTCACTCCAAACTCACCAAATGGCTCCTTCCACCTTATTATGATGTTTCCCAACTTTTGGAATCGATTCGAAATCAATAGGTGTAAGAAATTGGACAATTCAAGTTCGCACCCAATTCGTTCCTGACAGGGAGTGGTTGGTGTTTTGCTTAGTTCTAGCTATTGGATTTCACACCAAACTCACCAAATGACTCCTCCCACCTTATGATGATGTTGCCCAAGTTTTGGAATCGATCCGTATTCGATAGGGGTAAGAAATTGGACAATTCAAGTTCGCACCCAGTTCGTTCCTCACATGGAGTGGTTGGGGTTTTCAATAGTTCAAGCGATTGGATTTCACTCCAAACTCACCAAATGACTCCTTCCACCTTATTATGATGTTTCCCAAGTTTTGGAATCGATCCGAAATCAATAGGTGTAAGAAATTGGACAATTCAAGTTCGCACCCTGTTCGTTCCTTACATGGAGTGGTTGGTGTTTTGCTTAGTTCTAGCGATTGGATTTCACTCAAAACTCACCAAATGACTCCTCCCACCTTATTATGATGTTGCCCAAGTTTTGGAATCGATCCGAAATCAATAGGTGTAAGAAATTGGACAATTTATGTTCGAACCCTGTATGTTCCTCACATGGTGTGGTTGGTGTTTTCACTAGTTCTAGCGATTGGATTTCACTCCAAACTCACCAAATGACTCCTTCCACCTTATTATGATGTTTCCCAAGTTTTGGAATCGATCCGAAATCAATAGGTGTAAGAAATTGGACAATTCAAGTTCGCACCCAGTTCGTTCCTTACATGGAGTGGTTGGTGTTTTTCTTAGTTCTAGCGATTGGATTTCATTCCAAACTCACCAAATGACTCCTCCCACCTTATTATGATGTTTCCCAAGTTTTGGAATCGATCCGAAATCAACAATTGTAAGAAATTGGACAATTCAAGTTCGCACCCAGTTCGTTCCTTACAGGGAGTGGTTGGTGTTTTCCGTAGTTCTAGCTATTGGATTTCACTCCAAACTCACCAAATGACTACTCCCACCTTATTATGATGTTGCCCAAGTTTTGGAATCGATCCGAAATCAATTGGTGTAAGAAATTGGACAAATCAAGTTCGCATCCAATTCGTTCCTTACATGGAGTGGTTGGTGTTTTCAATAGTTCTAGCGATTGGATTTCACTCCAAACTCACCAAATGACTTCTTCCACCGTATTATGACGTTGCCCAAGTTTTGGAATCGATCCGAAATCAATAGGTGTAAGAAATTGGACAATTCAAGTTCGCACCCAATTCGTTCCTTACATGGAGTGGTTGGTGTTTTGCTTAGTTCTAGCGATTGGATTTCATTCCAAACTCACCAAATGACTCCTCCCACCTTATTATGATGTTGCCCAAGTTTTGGAATCGATCCGTATTCAATAGGGGTAAGAAATTGGACAATTCAAGTTCGCACCCAGTTCGTTCCTTACGTGGAGTGGTTGGTGTTTTCCATAGTTCTAGCTATTGGATTTCTCTCCAAACTCACCACATGACTCGTCCTACCTTATTATGATGTTGCCCAAGTTTTCGAATCAATCCGAAATCAATAGGTGTAAGAAATTGGACAATTCAAGTTCGCACCCAGTTTGTTCCTTACATGGAGTGGTTGGTATTTTGGTTAGTTCTAGCGATTGGGTTTCACTCCAAACTCACCAAATGACTCCTCCCACCCTATTATGATGTTGCCCAAGTTTTGGAATCGATCCGAAATCAATAGGTGTAAGAAATTGGACAATTCAAGTTCGCACCCAGTTCGTTCCTTAGATGGAGTGGTTGGTCTTTTGCTTAGTTCTAGCGATTGGATTTCACTCAAAACTTACCAAATGACTCCTCCCACCTTATTATGATGTTGCCCAAGTTTTGGAATCGATCCGAAATCAATAGGTGTAAGAAATTGGACAATTCATGTTCGCACCCTGTTCGTTCCTTACCTTGAGTGGTTGGTGTTTTCAATAGTTCTAGCGATTCGATTTCACTCCAAACTCACCAAATGACTCCTTCCACCTTATTATGATGTTGCCCAAGTTTTGGAATCAATCCGAAATCAATAGTGTAAGAAATTGGACAATTCAAGTTCGCACCCAGTTCGTTCCTTTCGTGGAGTGGTTGGTGTTTTCCATAGTTCTAGCGAATGGATTTCACTCAAAACTAACCAAATGACTCCTCCCACCTTATTATGATGTGGCCCAAGTTTTGGAATCGATCCGAAATCAATAGGGGTAAGAAATTGGGCAATTCAAGTTTGCACCCAGTTCGTTCCTTTGATGTAGTGGTTGCTGTTTTGCTTAGTTCTAGCAATTGGATTTCACTCAAAACTCACCAAATGACTCCTCCCACCTTATTATGATGTTGCCCAAGTTTTGGAATCGATCCGAAATCAATAGGTGTAACAAATTGGACAATTGAAGTTCCCACCAAGTTCATTCCTTACATGGAGTGGTTGGTCTTTTGCTTAGTTCTTGCTATTGGATTTCACTCCAAACTAACCAAATGACTCCTCCCAACTTATTATGATGTTGCCCAAGTTTTAGAATCAATCCGAAATCAATAGGTGTAAGAAATTGGACAATTCATGTTCGTACCCTGTTCGTTCCTTACATTGAGTGGTTGGTGTTTTGCTTAGCTCTAGTTATTGGATTTCACTCCAAACTCACCAAATGACTCCTCCCACCTAATTATGATGTTGCCCAAGTTTTGGAATCGATCCGAAATCAATAGGTGTAAGAAATTGGACAATTCAAGTTCGCACCCAGTTCGTTCCTTACATGGAGTGGTTGGTGTTTTGCTTAGTTCTAGCGATTGGATTTCATTCCAAACTCACCAAATGACTCCTCCCACCTTATTATGATGTTGCCCAAGTTTTGGAATCGATCCGAAATCAATAGGGGTAAGAAATTGGACAATTCAAGTTCGCACCCAGTTCGTTCCTTAGATGGAGTGGTTGTGTTTTGCTTAATTCTAGCGATTGGATTTCATTCCAAACTCACCAAATGACTCCTCCCACCTTATTATGATGTTGCCCAAGTTTTGGAATCGATCCGAAATCAATTGGGGTAAGAAATTGGACAATTCAAGTTCGCAAACAGTTCGTTCCTTACATGGAGTTGTTGGTGTTTTCAATAGTTCTAGCGGATTGGATTTCACTCCAAACTCACCAAATGACTCCTTCCACCTTGTTATGATGTTGCCCCAAGTTTTGGAATCGATCCGAAATCAATAGGGGTAAGAAATTGGACAATTCAAGTTCGCAAACAGTTCGTTCCTTACATGGAGTTGTTGGTGTTTTCAATAGTTCTAGCGATTGGATTTCACTCCAAACTCACCAAATGACTCCTTCCACCGTATTATGATGTTGCCCAAGTTTTGGAATCGATCCGAAATCAATAGGTGTAAGAAATTGGACAATTCAAGTTCGCACCCAGTTTGTTCCTTACATGGAGTGGTTGTGTTTTGCTTAGTTCTAGCGATTGGATTTCACTCCAAACTCACCAAATGACTCCTCCCACCTTATTATGATGTTGCCCATGTTTTGGAATCGATCCGAAATCAATAGGGGTAAGAAATTGGACAATTCAAGTTCGCACCCAGTCGTTCCTTAGATGTTGTGGTGGTGTTTGCTTAGTTCTAGCAATTGGATTTCACTCAAAACTCACCAAATGACTCCTCCACCTGATTATGATGTTGCCCAAGTTTTGGAAAACGATACGAAATCTATAGGTGTAAGATATTGGACAATTCAAGTTTAGCACCCAGTTCATTCCTTACATGGAGTGGTTGGTGTTTTGCTTAGTTCTAGCGATTGGATTTCACTCCAAACTCACCAAATGACTCCTCCCACCTTATTTTGATGTTGCCCAAGTTTTGGAATCGATCCGAAATCAATAGGTGTAAGAAATTGGACAATTCAAGTTCCCACCCAGTTCGTTCCTTAGATGGAGTGGTTGGTGTTTTGCTTAGTTCTAGCGATTGGATTTCACTCCAACTCACCAAATGACTCCTCCCACCTTATTATGATGTTGCCCAAGTTTTGGAATAGATCCGAATCAATAGGGGTAAGAAATTGGCAATTCAAGTTCGCACCCCAGTTCGTTCCTTACATGGAGTGGTTGGTGTTTTCAATAGTTCCAGCGATTGGATTTCACTCCAAACTCACCAAATGACTCCTTCCACCTTATTTTGATGTTACCCAAGTTTTGGAATCGATCCGAAAATCAGTAGGTGTAAGAAATTGGGACAATTCATGTTCGCACCCAGTTCGTCCTACATGGAGTGGTTAGTGTTTTGCTTAGTTCTAGCTATTGGATTTCACTCCAAACAAACAAATGACTCCTCCCACCTTATTATGATGTTGCCCAGGTTTAGAATCAATCCGAAATCAATAGGTGTAAGAAATTGACAATCATGTTCGCACCCTGTCGTTCCTCGCAAGGTGTGGTTGGTGTTTTCAATAGTTCTAGCGATTGGATTTCACTCCAAACTCACAAATGACTCCTTCCACCATATTATGATGGTTGCCCAAGTTTTGGAATAGATACGAAATCAATAGGTGTAAGAAATTGGACAATTCAAGTTCGCACCCAGTTCGTTCCTTACATGGAGTGGTTGGTGTTTTTGCTTAGTTCTTGCGATTGGATTTCATTCCAAACTCACCAAATGACTCCTCCCACCTTATTATGATGTTGCCCAAGTTTTGGAATCGATCCGAAATCAATAGGGGTAAGAAATTGGATAATTCAAGTTCGCACCCAGTTCGTTCCTTACATGGAGTGGTTGGTGTTTCATAGTTCTAGCGAATGGATTTCACTCCAAACTCACCAAATGACTCCTTCCACCTTATTATGATGTTGCCCAGAATTTGGAATCGATCCGAAATCAATAGGTGTAAGAAATTGGACAATTCAAGTTCGCACCCAGTTCGTTCCTTACAGGGAGTGGTTGTTGTTTTGCTTAGTTCCAGCTATTGGATTTCACTCCAAATCACCAATGACTCTTCCACCTAATTATGATGTTTCCCAAGTTTTGGAATCGATCCGAAATCAATAGGTGTAAGAAATTGGACAATTCAAGTTCGCACCCAGTTTGTTCCTTACATGGAGTGGTTGGTGTTTGCTTAGTTCTAGCGATTGGATTTCACTCCAAACTCACCAAATGACTCCGCCCACCTTATTATGATGTTGCCCAAGTTTTGGAATCGATACGAATCAATAGGTGTAAGAAATTGGACAATTCAAGTTTGCACCCAGTTCTTTCCTTACATGGAGTGGTTGGTGTTTTGCTTAGTTCTAGCGATGGATTTCACTCCAAACTCACCAAATGACTCCTCCCACCTTATTATGATGTTGCCGAAGTTTTGGAATCGATCCGAATCAATAGGTGTAAGAAATTGACAATTCAAGTTCGCACCCAGTTCGTTCCTTACTTGGAGTGGTTGGTGTTTTGCTTAGTTCTAGCGATTGGATTTCACTCCAAACTCACCAAATGACTCCTCCACCTTATTATGATGTTTCCAAGTTTTGGAATCGATCCGAAATCAATAGGGGTAAGAAATTGGACAATTCAAGTTCGCACCCAGTTCGTTCCTTACATGGAGTGGCTGGTGTTTCAATAGTTCCAGCGATTGGATTTCACTCCAAACTCACCAAATGACTCCTTCACCTTATTTTGATGTTGCCCAAGTTTTGGAATCATCCGAAATCAGTAGGTGTAAGAAATTGGACAATTAAAGTTCACACCCAGTTCGTTCCTTACATGGAGTGGTTGGTGTTTTGCTTAGTTCCAGCTATTGGATTTCACTCCAACTCACCAAATGACTCCCTCCACCTAATTATGATGTTTCCCAAGTTTTGGAATCGATCCGAAATCAATAGGTGTAAGAAATTGGACAATTCAGGTTCGCACCCAGTTCGTTCCTTACGTGGAGTGGTTGGTGTTTTGCTTAGTTCTAGCTATTGGATTTCACTCCAAACTAACCAAATGACTCCTCCCACCTTATTATGATGTTGCCCAAGTTTTGGAATCGATCCGAAATCAATAGGTGTAAGAAATTGGATAATTCAAGTTCGCACCCAGTTCGTTCCTTACATGGAGTGGTTGGTGTTTTGCTTACTTCTAGCGATTGGATTTCACTCCAAACTCTCCAAATGACTCCTCCCACCTTATTATGATGTTTGCCCAAGTTTTGAATCGATCCGAAATCAATAGGGGTAAGAAATTGGACAATTCAAGTTCGCACCCAGTTCGTTCCTTACATGGAGTGGTTGTTGTTTTCAATAGTTCTAGCAGTTGGAGTCACTCCAAACTCACCAAATGACTCCTTCCACCTTATTATGATGTTGCCCAAGTTTTGGAATTGATCCGAAATCAATAGGTGTAAAGAAATTGGACATTTGAAGTTCGCACCAGTTCGTTCCTTACAGGAGTGTTGGTGTTTTGCTTAGTTCTAGCGATTGGATTTCACTCCAAACTAACCAAATGACTCCTCCACCTTATTATGATGTTGCCCAAGTTTTGGAATCGATCCGAAATCAATAGGTGTAAGAAATTGGACAATCAAATTCGCACCCAGTTCGTTCCTTACATTGAGTGGTTGTGTTTTGCTTAGTTCTAGCGATTGGATTTCACTTCAAACTCAAAATGACTCCTCCCACCTTATTATGATGTTGCCCAAGTTTTGGAATCGATCCGAAATCAATAGGGTAAGAAATTGGACAATTCAAGTTCGCACCCAGTTCGTTCCTTACCTGGAGGGTTGTTGTTTGTTTTCAATAGTTCTAGCATTGGATTTCACTCCAAATCACCAAATGACTCCTCCACCTTATTATGATGTTGCCCAAGTTTTGGAATGATCCGAAAATCAATAGGTGTAAGAAATTGGACAATTCAAGTTCGCACCCAGTTCGTTCCTTACATGGAGTGGTTGGTGTTTTGCTTAGTTCTAGCTATTGGATTTCACTCCAAACTCACCAAATGACTCCTCCCACCTTATATATGTCCCAGTTTTGGAAATCGATCCGAAATCAATAGGTGTAAGAAATTGGAAGATTCAAGTTCGCACCCAGTTCGTTCCTTAGTGGAGTGGTTGGTGTTTTGCTTAGTTCTAGCGATTGGATTTCACTCCAAACTCACCAAATCACTCCTCCCACCTATCATGATGTTGCCCAAGTTTTGGAATCGATCCGAAATCAATAGGGGTAAGAATTGGACAATTCAAGTTCGCACCCAGTTCGTTCCTTACATGGAGTGGTTGGTGTTTTCAATAGTTCTAGCGATTGGATTTCACTCCAAACTCACCAAATGACACCTTCCACCTTATTATGATGTTGCCCAAGTTTTGGAATCGATCCGAAAATCAATACTGGAAGAATGGACATTCAAGTTCGCACCCAGTTCGTTCCTTCCTTGGAGTGGTTGGTGTTTTCAATGTTCTAGCGATTCGGATTTCACTGCAAGCTCACCAATGACTCCTTCCACCTTATTATGATGTTGCCCAAGTTTTGGAATCGATCCGAAATCAATGTGTAAGAAATTGGACGATTCAAGTTCGCACCAGTTCGTTCCTTAGAGGAGTGGTGTTGGTTTTGCTTAGTTAGCGATTGGATTTCAACTCAAACTCACAACAAATGACGCCGTCCCCATCATCCCACCTATTTATTATGTTGCCCAAGTTTTGGAAAGCGATCCGAAATCAATAGGGGTAAGAAATTGGACAATCAAGT